>JAANSQ010002796.1:0-11210 GCA_036850885.1 Lepidocyrtinus dapeste
GGATAGAGTGAAATCTGAGAGTTACATCTTATAATTTTTGAAAGGAAAGGCGAAGTTTAGTTTGTAGTTTGGATGGGCTGGATTCTGAATTTGATCGAAAACAAGCTGGAACAGGAAGTTTTAACTTGGAGTACATACCGGCTCATACTATCCACCTAAGTAATTTTATGCTGAAACTCCACGACTCAGGTGAAGGCATACTTTTCGCACAAAACGTAAACATACTTTTTTGCACGGTGATTAACGGGAGGCCTCCCCCTCTTGCATACGAGTCGAATCGTAAGAGCGTAAAAAGCACGTGTACTTTTCCTCATGTGTTTTTTCACTATTAACTGGCTTCTCTTTTCTGTTCTTTCTGTGGCATAAATCTGATCCAAGTTGATCTGAAAAGTTTCTCAATGAGCGCCCACCTCTTTAGTTTCTGGATTGGTGTGATGATGTGATGATACGCGAGTACCACGTTAGATAAGAAATAATATCTCATCACAATCATGGGCTAAATGTAAATTTCATTGTTTCAGCTTATTACCTATGCAATACCAGATTGAGATGTTTAGCATAAGCAATTATCATTTTATGATCTTTTACGTCCGAGTCCCTTCAAAAATTAATAAGCTCATGTTTTTTTTCGCAACGGGCGGGGTACAATGCAATATAAAATTTCGTATGGATGCATAATGCATACCGTCAAAAAAAAAAATTTATACTAGCGAGTTTTGCAATTAACAGATTGTGAGTTGAGTTATATGCATATGGACTCATTATTTAATGTTATGTTTGCATAAACAAAGCAAAAAATTAGATCTACCTATATAAACTTAGAGTGTGACATGAGCCGAGTAGAGGTGCAGTTGCAGTACACGCACAATATGAAAATAAGTGGTAATGCTATTGGAATGGCAGCATTAGGTCAGCAATTAACCGTGATACGAGGTGACAAGAGTACACGACAAACTTGTGAGAAAAAAAGGAAGACTGAAAAAGGCAACAAGAGTAAATAAACATTATACCAAAGCAAATAGTAGGACATCGTCGTATCTACTTGGACGTTTCGAAATGCGTGTATTCAGATTCAGGGTGATAGAGATTACATAGAAAAGTTTGAGGAGTGGTGGCTTATTGGTTTGGCACAACTTACGATTTCGCAATAGGAATGATATTGAGCATCACTTCATTACTGATATCGTATCATCTCATACAGATCACAGGAGATTACACGCATGTTCAATCTTCAGTCTGACCACGACGACGACGAATAATGGGTTGGGCTTGAAACTTGAAACACGAGTAAAAACGGAAATCCATCCATGTGTAAGGTAAACTTGATAAGGGCTTTGGGTAAATAAGATTAGGCAATCATTGAACATCATCATCATCATGACCTACTGAGGCTATGCAATGCACGTAACGTTCTTGGCTATTTACTTGGTATAAATTAGAGTCTTCTCTTCCCAGCATAATTCATTTTGAAAGAATAAAGAGCAATTGATGGATTGAATGGCGGGCGAGACGTGTAAACATTGATGATGCTGTGAGTTGGGTTCAGATCAGATCAGTTTGGAATGAGTGGTTTGGTTTGCTATTGTGTTTTATGGATTCTCTGATAGGATGAGTCAGGCTGAACCTAATACGCGAGTTATATTCATTGAAGAATCACACGCTCGCTCATTCACCACGCATACTACCACAAACTCTATTTATTATTCCATGACCTTTCTTATTTTCTTCTTGCTTCCTTCATTTTTTTCCTTCCGTGAAGCAGGCTTTTAGGCTTAACCATGCAACACCCAAGTAAACCCAAGCTTAAGTTTTTATTCCATTTTCTGAGATTAATGCAGTGCTGGAGATTACTCCTCTTTTTCATGTGCAAATATATTCAGAAAGGAAATAAAATTCAGCTTAAAGTCTTAAAGCTTAGACTCTAGTCTAACTGCCAATTAGCGAATAGATTCGCTCGTGCTAAATAATTTTAATAGGATTAAGAAGAGTCTAGAACATGATTTTGAATGCGAATGAGTCAACGAGGAATGTGACATAGAAATCGAATTTAGCACTAATTTATTCTTAGGCTTAACATTGACTTTTATTAAGTTTTACTTCCTTCCTTTCTACAACAGTCTCCCTAGAATTAATCCAACATTCCTCTACTAAATATTCTCAAGTACGAAAGCATAATTTACATCTTAACCTAAGTGACGCGATATCAAAGCCATAGGTCGGATTCATGATTTATTAAAGAGAAACTAGGGAAAGTATTCAAAACCTAGTCACACATTTGGATGCACCTATTTTTAAATTTTATTATGGGTAATTTCACCCTTTCGCTTTTTGCAATAATTCCGCAGGCACGAGCACACTTAAAATTATACTACCTGCTGCGACTCTTCTGAGTGCTTTAATTCATGCATCCCATTGCCCTTGTTTCCAACACGTACGCCGTATTGGAGAAATCAGCGTTTCCAATTTGACACTAGAAACTAGCTCAAATCGAAGCTTTCCAGGTGCCCGCATTTAAATTTAGATTTAACGACCACACGCCCCGTGACTGCCCTTTTTTCATGCTAATTACCCCCCACAAAAAGTGCATTGACAAAGGAGAAACCCACCTTATCGTCCAAAATATGAAACTAATATAGCGCTTAAACGGCAAACCCATAAGAAATAATAAACTTTTGAATGCATCACTGACTCCAAAATGAAAAAATATATTATGGGCCAAAGTGAAACGTAATACACTCAATCTCAATACTGCTTGTTTAGAGTTTACATGGAAGCCACAGAAAACAGTAATAGTCTTACCTACCTAAATAAAGAACAAGGCCGTTAATTTTTTTTAGCTGGGGTTGTACTCTCTCAGCCCACCAATTTATGCATTTAATTGTGCTCAAGTATGTAGTAAACTGGCTGAATTGAAAGTGATTTAAGATAAATGCCTCCTCTCCTCATCCTTCAAATCTCTACTTCTTAATTACTCCATAAGTATTGGAAGAAATGGTGTTAATGAGTAGCAAGCAGTGAAATAATAGGGAGCAAGACCTAGTATCACTTTTGGTGCTTAGGCTCTATCAAATGTCACTGGCTAAAGCTCCAACGCTCCAAGTCAATATCCATCCCCTCTGTCTGTAATCAACGAATAGTTCAAGCGTGACAGGAAAATGACGAGCGAAAAAGGAAAAAAAACTACGCCAAAAGGTAACTGTCAAAAGAAACAGGAGTAAATCATTTCGTGTCATTGTCACAAAATGGGGACATATGTTAGAGATTTAAAAACCCAAGAGTGTGGAAAAGCCTAACCTATTTGTAATTCCAATTTGCACCTACTTACCAGTTGAAAATAAAGCCTTGTATTTCCTTGAAAACTCGTAAAACTCCACATTTTTACTACTCCACACCAATTCTCAGCTCAATGAGATTCATATAAACAGAAAGCCTAGTCTATAAAAATATATTTAGCAAATAATGAGATTTGGTTTAAATTGCGTAAGAAAATCATTTTTTTACATATGGGTTTAAAATGCAAACTGTTTTTGTATTCTACGACCCGCAATAAATGTCAGCGTTTTCATGGAGCAAATCATGCAAAGAGTGAGATAATCTAGTTGGTTCGGTTGCGAAAAGCCATATAATCATAGAGTTTACTCGTAAGAAAAAGAGTGCAGATTTGCAGAATGTTGGACGGGGACGACTCACGAATGATACTTGGCACTTAGGTGGCGAGGGCGAGAATGACGGTGACAACGACAGTCTGTTTTCGAAATTAAGTTGCCCTACTCAGCTACACTTGGACGGAATGTAGATGTTGTAGTTTGTCAAGATAATGCTGATCCTGATGAGAAATATTACGGCGGTCGCTCTTATTTTCACAATCCAATTATGAGTTATGCAACACAAAATGGGAATGTAAGTAACCCTTCTTGAAGTAATGATGAGTTGAGCTAAGCTATCAGTAAATTTCGCTATTTGTATTTCATCCTGACAGCTGAAAATGAAAAGAATTAATAAAATAAATATATAATAGTTAAAACTGCAGCTCAAGCTGATTTGATTATGTAGACGTGACCATTGGCTAAGCACGGACGTTTCTTTTTCTTTTGGGGAAGGACGCATAAAAACAGTTTGTCCTCATGCATAATAACTTCTTGTTAAGTTCATCTCGTTTCATCCTCTCGGCAAAGCTTGGCTTTGTCTGCGTACCTACGTAACTGGCTGCTTGCTCCCACATAACTAACTTACTTATGGAGTTTTTGAACGGTGTTACGCTGATGATATATCATGGCTTACATGTCCTACGCTTGAGTAATAAAATTAAGATAACACAATTATCCTTGGATATTTAACTACTCTACTGAGAGATGATTGGGAGGAGGACGGCGAACGATGTGATGTGACAAGACCATATTACACATGCCCTTTAATTAAATCCCAGCTCGATTCGATTCTCTTGAGGTATTTCTTGTGCGCTGTCACTAAACTAAATATTCAGAGGATGATAGCTCAGCGAATGGGAAATTAGTGACGTGTGGAGCGGACGCGCAATGACAATCCGCAAAAGCTTTTAGTAATCACAACAAAACTTTAAAAAATAATAACTTAAAGCTAAATGCTTTTTGGAGGGGTGCTCACAGTACACACTCAAATTATAAAAGTCTAGTCGGCTTTAAAAAATCGTAAAAATTATTTTTATGACTTTTTGGGAGGGATGCTGTTCTAAGGTAATGCGATTTTCTCATAAACGAAAAAATTAAAAGTGTGTTTTGGAGATAAACTCTGAGGTTGCATCCGGCGCTAGTAAACGTTGGATGTATGGGAGAGAGCTCCCAATCTAACAGGTGCCATTCCATTAGTTCATCCTCCTCATTTTATTGTTTAAAAGACCCACATATAAGTTTATTGCGTAAATCACTCCATCAAAATTTAGGTAGCTCATGTAAATTTCTACTAGCGCTACACAAATTTATTAAATGACTTAATACGGACTCGTCTCCTTTTTCTCTCGCAAAAGCTTAGCTCTCGCCCTGTCTTGTAATTTTGGGTTGTTGTTGTCTCTCTGGTGCAATGCTGCAATTTGCAATTTGAATTAGTGTAAAAAATGAGAATGTAGGAGGACGACCCAAAAGCCAAATAATTTCTTATCTATATCATCGTCATCATCATTATGCAGGGAGCGTTTCAAAACATTACGCATTTATTTTTTTTTAATGAAATAATTCTCGATAGAGCGCTGCAACTCCTTCTCTAATCGCTCGCTATTATTAGGCATTTACTTGTTGATGCCATTCTGATGAAATTCATTTTCGTTTTGTTCTCAGCCTATTTTGCTCTGTTAGTAAGACAAATTCACGTTCTCACAATACAAAAATCTAAGTTATGGGCAAGGTCTGGCTGCCTGGTCAAGTGAAAAATTACGTAGGACGAACAAGTAAAATTGTAAAACACAGTTTTTGTACCATGGCTACCTCCTTAACTCCAGATTACAATAATAATTACAATTTGCATCTAATTAGAAAACCAAAGCATAGACTCTATTAAAAATGACATACTAAAATTTTTCCAGAAACGTTTTGCTCCAACGGGTAGGTCAGTTAGGGTTTCCTACACATTTATTATCTAGCCCGTTTCGCTCTAGACTCTTGACGCATTTCAACTGTTTCCATGTTTACAAAAAACTAATTTAAAGTCGGTGGACGTGCCACAAAACTTAAAGTAATTGAAGTTATGCCTTGTTTAGAAGTTTCCAATTATGCGTTTTTACACTCGAATCCATAATCCATCTGCTCAACAGAACAAGTTTGAGTAGCTTCCTTTTTCTACACTCTAATAGCTTCAGAATATTACGCTAATCGCTTATGCTTGAGACGCTGGATAGGGAAAACATATTTTGAATAATTCTTCTAGACTCTCCATAGTTTGATACGTTGGGTGTTTGGCTTATTTCAATTCCTATACATATTATTAGGATTAATTATTATTCAAATGTTGTAACATTATTTACAGAGGAGAAAAATGCGGCGTTGTTATTGTTATTGTGATGATGATGAGTAGTAGTGGAGAGGATGGCCTTCATCGAAAACTATGCTAGTGTGATTGTGATAAGGTGGAATTACGGAACTTTAAAAAGAACTAACAGTGCTCATCTCTGTGTTCTACATGAAAAATGCATTTTCACTTGGCACAATTACATTTTTCTCTGTTTATATCAGAAAAAAAATACTGTGAATAGAGAAGAATGAATAAAGTAGTAGTCTTCTGTTCCTTTTGCTACGTTCATAATACAATCTAGTCCAATGCGAATTTATGGAATAATAAAGAGCAACGCTTTGAAACTCTCTGCTTCTGGTGCGCTGGAATTGTTCGCACAAACAGGAATAACTGAACACATTGTATGAGAAGAATGAAACAATGAGTGTATCAAGTTGTTGTTTGTTGGAGTTATTTTGGTATATACACTCCAAACAAAACAGGACGGAAGAACGTGTAAAACAACAATATACAATCTACCCATTTTTGGGATGTACAAGATGAGTTTTAACCTAGTTTAGTTTCTTGATTTGCTGATATTCAAACATTCTCTTGTAGGCTTTTTGCTCTTTGAATGAAATGAACGTAAAAACTTTGGCCATTGGAGTTGGAGTGGAAGTTAAAGAGACCACACGCACTATACTAAAAATACTCCCATATCATCGTCATATCATCCATATATTAAGCTGATATTGTACACTTGGAAAAATTTTATCGTAGCAAATTCAACTTAATTTTATTTTATTTTTGGAAAAACGTGAAGTGAGCTGACAAGGTTGTGCTATCATCTCCAATTAGTTTTTTTTCCTGTATGGTTCATAAATTAGCCCGTGATGATGAGTATGACGAAGTTACACGCATTTATTAAAGCTCCAAGCTCTCTACAGTCCAGCTCCATCTCCCCAATCGGCAGTCATTGGAAGATTTTTGGATGGAGTGACGTGATGTACAGCTTCCCCACCATTTTTGCCATGGTATATTGGTATGGAACTCATAACCACTGGGAAGTGTAAAAATCACTGTAAATGCAAAAAATTATATAGAGACTCTACAATTAGAGGTAATACTATCTGTCAACTTATGGCAAAATCATGACGGAGGGGGGAATTATCATTAACTTCTACTGGCCAAATATATTCCATGATTATGGTGATAATGGAAGGACATGACAAGCTCAATCCCAAGAATCTTCCTTTTGGAAGACGCTTTGCCTTTTCGTGGAATGATCTTTGTGCGTAAATCGCTCTTTGTCTTGTTGAATTTGTTGGATAATGACTAAAGAAAATTATATTACAGATGCAACGCAACTGTTTTACGATAATGTAGTATCATGTCTAACAACACCAGAATTTGGATTGGATTACGCCAAAGAAATGATTTTCAGGTAATAATGAACCCCACTTAGACCCAGAGAAGAAAAATATTTGCATTAAATTGCTTTAACGTCTGTCGAATTACGTACATTTGAATAGCACATTACATACATCATCGCAAAAATTTGTCAATATTGTAAGCGATCGGATCGGAATCCAATAAAAAGATACAATATCGCGTACTGTGATTGACTCCCATTGTCTTCCTCATTGAGAGAGATTATGGCGATTATGCAATTGAGAATTTAGTGGAATATAACTTAAGATTTCGAACCTTGTTCTGTTGCAATAGTACCTTTAATAGTGTAACTTAACATTCTCAAAGCATTAAATCTTGCCATTTCCTATCCAAATAAAAATAAGCTGTAGTAACAATGAAGATGTTCAGGGCAATGGGAGTGTTTGGTTACCTTGGGTACACCAAGCTTGGATTTTTTCCACTCCACCGAGGATTCAAGTAATGCGTCATTTTATAGGAAACCAGACCGTGTCTTATATGCAATGCTTTCACATCTTCACAAAATGACGCGTTTTATTGGAAGACATGTAAATATTTAATTGTATAAAATGCCATGAGAGTGTTTCTTGACTCGTTTACTGGTTTACTGTCCTCTGTCATTTCCTCCTTGACTACTTTCTACAAAGAACAGGCTAGATATGTAGGGTGTAGCACCTTTTTTTCATTACTTGCTACATAATGAGTATCAGTTGAGTGTAATGTGTTTAGGTGAGGACATCGCATAATTCAATGCAACTGAATTGACAGTAAACTAACAATCCAACGATGATAAGATGACGCAACCTAATAGAATTATTTTCTAGACTAGGCTGTTCAAATGACTGCACTTTTTATTCATGCACGATGCACTCTGGCAATTACATGGTAATACATGCATTTCATGTTATGTGATGGGAGGCTCGTGCGACGTATTTTTCTGCTCTTCGAAACTTGTTTGAGTTCATTGAGCATGAGCATTATTGACCAATTGTTTGGAATTCATACCCATCTCATCCCATCCTTTATGAACTCATCCACCCCACAAAACCAACTTGTTTGCTAATTTTCCATTCGAAAATACCAATATAAGCATAATATATTTCTAGTGGTGGCGGTGTTGACAAGGATGCATTTAGTCTTTTTGTTTATTATTGTGATACATCGAGTCGTAAGAGTAAGGCTGATTTGTAATGATAAATAAACGATCGGAATCGTTACAGCTAGATGTTGTACAATGCAAATTAGAATGTCATTCATTTACATTTTTTTTCTAGTTTTGCATTATTTATGGCGTAATTGATCGCTCAAGAATTGAGAACGATATGGTCTCTGATGCAGAACATGATAAATTGATAAGTGATAAGTGAAGTGATGGGCCTCTATCCCGTTTCAATACTCTTTGGCAGAAGGAGTGTTTCATCTAAACTGCAATCAGATCGTTAGAGACGCTAAATTTTAACTGACAATTGGTTGGCGTTGGAGTACACCTCCAAAATATAGGTATGTAGCTTGTCTTCTACGTAGCATCTTTGATTTGAGCATGAACTTGGTCTTCCTTCAGTCTCAAGTTCAGGGATAATTTTAACTCTTGGCTCATTTTTGGCCTGTGAGCTATACCGTTGGAGGAGTTTTAAAGCATTTACATTCTACTCATTGTTGACTTGTTGACTCAATGAGTGAGGCTCATTTAATTTTTCGAGAAAGCTTTGGCTTCTCTGCCTGTTTATGCTCGCACATGAATCAAAAAAGCCAACACATCTCTTTTAACTCTTTTGAGCCAAACGTGCATTATTATTATTATTCCCCTTCACGTAATTACATCGCATTTTGTTTGCATTGTTGTTGTTGCCAAGCAGAAAAACAAGCGTAGAGTTGTAGAGTACTTGGAGCAAAAATTATTGTTATTTATTATTATGACTATGATAATTTGGTAACAAGAAGGATAGACATTTTACCATGGCAGCTTTCAATTCAAGCACACACGGCTCCTATAGCTCTTCCACTTCCACTTCCGCCTACACTTTAATATACATAACGCGAGTCAAGTTGAACAAGCGAGGCATTACTAGTGGTATCATTATTATTATCATTTTGCTAATATTTGCCAGATTATACTTTTCATTGCGATTCCATGTCCCTATTCAAATGAAAGTTTTTTTTGCTTATTTAAGATTATTTAAATATTGTTCGCTATTGACTTTAGACTTTAGGTTAACGATTGCGAAACGTCTCGAGTTTAATGCAAACTTGTACCAGCAATAAAAGAACTACTCTTACCAGCTACCCAAATACGCCTAGAAAATATGGCTGCAACAACAGCGTAAAACTCAACCCAACGTAATTAAATGCAAGGTGTAATGTCGACATGACAGTACGAGGTCATTGGAGCTAACGAAATCGTGAGGGTGACGAAACGATGAAGACGACTCAGCTCTCCTCCTATTTTTTAAGCAACAGTAGGTCGATAGCTAACTTCATTCAAACTTTTAATTTCAGTTTCATGCAGAGACCAGGTTAGAAAGAATAATAAAATTTGTAGTAACTTTCTATTTCAAAAGTGACTGGTCGGAAGTGCCCGGTAGTAATAAAAAGAGTTAAGAGTAAGCTAAGCAAGCTGTCAGAGGAGGGGTAAACGGTAGACCATTAACTTTTATGGTAGAGATTGACTCACTTTGCTAATAATATCAGATTACATACAAGCTGGGGTACCTCTAATTTTCTAAAAATAATTTACGACCAATTCTAAAAGCGAAAATGAAACTCGTAAGTGATAAGTATGATGGATCAGTTTCGCCTCGCCAATTTAAATCCATTCGAAAATTTAAAAAGTTTTAATCATGAGGAATAAGAATTTATTATACACCCATGCAAGTTAAATCCATGAAATTGCTTATTATAGCTAAGCAAAAACAATTGACTTACAAATTTTAGGCGAGAAACTTGAGACGGTGCAGTACAATCTACAAACTTGAGTTAAAAACTATTTATCATACATAATCCCCTGCATCTGCTTAATGTCAACCCTAAAATTTGTTCCAGAAATGCATACATAATTTATAAAAAAAAACATGCTGTTTCGTATGTTATCGTGATTTCGAGCGAAACCCCACAATTCATTCATATTGATGCGTTTTCCCTGTAAACAAACTCAAGTAACTTAAACCAAAAGGTCAAAGCATGACTACCGATAGTGGTATGATGACGTTAGTTTGTTATTTGTCCTCCAGCATAAATATTCCTGGAATCACTTAAATTAATAAGTGCTACGTTTCGGTATACTCTGGTAATGTTTGAGAAAATAGGTTTTCAATTTATGATAGTCTGGAAAATCTACCTAACGTAGTAACCATATTGACTTCATGGTGTTGGTGTTATATCCCGTAACTTATTTGTTTTTGCCGAATTGTATATTCCATCGTTCCATGCTCAACAGGTTGAAGTAGGGAAAAACGCAAGAAATGTGTTAGGCTTTAAGACATCTGGTCATACCACGTTTTTAAAAGAAATATGCAAAATGTGTAAAACACTTGGAATAAAAATGGAAAAAGGCTTTTTGCAAGGTACTCCATAGCAAAGGTGGCACTCTGACCGTGGAATAGAACAGTATTTATATTTGCAAATATTATATATATTTTGCATACTTACATTTACCCTTTGATCTCGCCACTTACTCTGCTTGGCTATATATAGTTGGTCAATGACTAAATTAATTATTTTGATATTCCACTGTTGTACTGGCATAATGCGTGTTTCTGGCGTTTACTCTCCTCTCTCAGCGTAATCATCATTATCCTGATATCACAAATCATATATGTAATAAT
>JAANSQ010002797.1:0-11209 GCA_036850885.1 Lepidocyrtinus dapeste
AAAGAACCTTTCTCGATTAGATATATTTTATTATTAATATTGTATTTATTATGTGCTTCTAGCCTGCAGCTGCAAGAGGTACAGGAATCCGAGTGGTAAACAAGTGGAATCAAGTTCCCAAAAAGAAGCCTGTCATCGTGCAGTCCTATGTCGCCAACCCCTATTTAATAAACGATAGGAAATTTGATCTCCGTTTGTACGTTTTGGTTACCGATTTTAACCCTCTTAAGTAAGTCAACCTTCTACTAAGTATGCAAACTGTTTTAAAACGTTTTCAGGTGTCGTTTAAAGAGTTAACGTATTAATTAAAATTTTCTTGATTACGCTTTTTTCAGAATATACATGTACAATGACGGATTGGTTCGTTTCGCGCCTGTTAAATACTCGCATGACTCCAAACGAGTGGGAGATCGTTTTATGCATTTAACTAATTACTCTGTAAATAAAAACTGTGAATTGTACACTCACAACGAAGATGCGGAAAAGTGTGAAGGCCATAAATGGTATGCCTATGTAACATTTGGTCATTTTATAGCAATCACAAACAAGTTTTAGTCAGTTTAATCACAAATGCAACTGATTTTGTTTCTTAACAGGACTCTGAAAACCTTGTGGAGGTACCTTAAGGACCGCAATATAGATACTGAGACGCTCTGGGATCGTATGGAGGAGATAATAGTGAAAACACTGTTGAGTGCAGAGGAGCTTATATCCTCTACTTCCCATTGCATGCCAAATCGATACAGTGGTTATGAATTGTTTGGATTCGATATCATCATTGATCAAGATCTTAAACCATGGCTGCTAGAAGTAAATATCAGTCCTTCCCTTCATTCCTCCTCTCCATTGGATCTAGCTGTGAAAGGTCCCTTGATCAAGGAAGTCTTTAATATTGTTGGCTTTCATCTTCCTATGAAACTAACACCTGAAATGAAGGTAGCTAAAATAGTTCCTGGTAGTCGCTTTGAGCCTTTCTCTCTATAATTAATTAACGGAGTTTATTGTTTTTATATTCTGATGCAATACAGAGAAAGTTCTTGCTAAGTTTGGATGTGCAACTGGAGTTGGAAACGCCGGTGTTCGACAAGCGTCTTTACGCAACCGTGTTGAATAAAGATGAGAAGCAGAAGCATATGGCTTTCAGACCACTCTTTCTTAGCAGGGATAAGGTAAGATATTATTGGACTATTAAAACTTGAGCATTGTTTTTTTTTCTTTCCCAACCTTTAAATGTTTTTTTTTTAAATTTCAGTACATGAAACCCATTATTGAAGCACTAACTCCAGACGACGTTCGCCAACTAATCATCGCCGAAGATGAACTCAGTCAATGCGAAGGATTCACTCGAATCTTTCCCGGACCAAATACCTACACCTACTTTCCGTATTTTGAAAACCCTCGGTATTACAATATGCTATTCGATGCATGGGAAGCTAGGTATGGAAACAACCGACTGGAGGGAGTAGGACGGCTCATCCAACTTTGTCACAATAAAGTTCATCTAGACGTTGAGCCCAGTGCGCTTAAGGCGGTAAGCAAAGGATTTTCTCTTACTTTCCTACATTTCAATAAAAATAATGACATTGAGTGCATTCTTTTGCGTTTAAATTCTATAATCTCATAAATATTTACATAATATCTAATTGGTTTTACTTAAATGTGACTGCATTTAAAATTTTTCTAAGGTTTCATCAAATAATCATAAATTAGCTGTTATTTTCATCATTGTTTTGATTAGGAACTAGGAAAATAATTTTTATGATAGATTTAAATTAAGTTAAGAAGTAACACCATTTCAGGAGGGTATAGAGAGAGTTATTAAATGGATTACAGGGGTGAAATGGTTTTACTTAAATGTGACTGCATTTAAAATTTTTCTAAGGTTTCATCTAATAATCATAAATTAGCTGTTATTTTCATCATTGTTTTTGAGTAGGAACTAGGAAAATAATTTGTATGATAGATTTAAATCAAGTTAAGAAGTAACACCATTTCAGGAGGGTATAGAGAGAGTTATTAAATAGATTACAGGGGTGAAATTCCTTTTTCTATCTAATTCCCTACAGCTAAAAAGTGCTTTAGAAATCCTACGTAAATATACATGGTTTATTTTTTAAATTGCTGAGCTTACTTATTGATTATTTTGTTGTGCTATTGTTTTTTGAAGTTAAGAATTTATGTTTAAATCGTTCTACCAATCATTGAAATGTTCTCAAAATTATAATTAGGGAAGGGTTGTCGTTCTGCTAGCTCATGATGCCGTGAAGGAAGGTAAAGGACTGTAAGTTGACTTATGTATACATTTGAAACAAACAAGTAAGTTTGGTAAAACTTACGTAGTAGGTTGGTCTGTTGATCACGAGGAAGACAGACCTAGGAAATTAGCATTTTAGTGGTAAGTACCGGAGAGCAAAGCACAGTTGACGTTGTTCCCATAATAATAGATACCGTTACAGTATAATTTAAGAGAAGAGAAAAACCCTCCAAAGAGGTATCAAACTAGAACTAGCAGTGTTGAAGAATAGAAAAAAACTTTAAATGTTGATTAAGATTAAGGTTCTANAAATAAATAGTTCAAACAAACCTATTTAGGCTAAATACAATACTCACATTAGGTTGTAGTCTATTTACCTAGAACTGTAAAAGTTAATTAATCGGACCAAAAATTATTAGTTTATAGAGGAAAGTTGATAATTAACTTTATTCTTCCATATCATTCAGCAAAGAAGAATAGAATCATGATCATGTAGGCTTAGTTAAATCACTTACATAAATAATCAGTAAATTGATAAGAGGTGCTATTATAAGCTTTATTACTTATTATAGTTGGTGGATTAATTGCAAGTATTATTGAGAAATAGATTAATTTGATAGCTGTATACTTAGTGACTAGTATCAGTAGATTTTGTGGAGAGATTAATTGAGTTTAAATTAATATATCGCTGTTCTATATCTCTACAGACCTACGAGAACCAGGATAATGAAGAAGGTCACTGGGGTTGGTTTGTCTAAAGGATATGATAAAGAAGAGGATGAGGAACAGACTGATACTGATGATATTAGACCTATGGACATTGAAGAATTAGAAATTGAGGAGGACAACTCTAAAACGAAGGAAGAAGAAACTCCAGCTTCAACCGAGTCTTCTATAACTACAAGTTCAACCTCCACCGACGACACCTCCAGTTCTCACCTTAACCCAGTTCAGCTGCAGCGCTTACAACCTCCAGTCTCTTCCAGCACAACCTCAACTAGCCAAACCATGTCTTCAGAAGAACAAGGTGCAAGCCTGTTGATATCTTCCCCAACCCTACAGACCCATTCACTGCCACTACCACCACCAACGATTCCCTTAGTATTAGATAATATTACCAATAGCCCACGTTCCTTTCAAGACGTCTTTTCCAACTCTCCCACAATAAAATGTCATGATGAAGATAGACTAGCTGGGGGCAACCCCACAGCGCAAATTCAGCAACCTGTTGGAGACTACATTAAAGGAATTTGCTTTTAAATTTACAAATAATTAATTAGACCGATTAATTTTCCAAGTTGGTATTGATAGATAAGCTATTGCCTTGTAGTAGGTTCATTTGTTTAATTTGCATTATATACCTTTGAATCTAATTCAAATTGTTGCCATTTAAGTCTATGAATGGCATTATTGTTGTAATTGTAATTGTTCAACCTTGTTTTAATACATGACGGAAGTAAGCCACATCCACCATAATATCCAATTTTCGTAATATTTGACCAAGACCAATCTTAAGCGGGATTATTTATTTATGGTATTACGTAAAGAAAAGTTTGTTTTGCAAACTAAATTTTGTGCAAAGTAGGTAAATCGTGTTTGTTTTTTTTTATTGTTATTGTGCATATTCATAGATATAGGACAAAAAAGAACCGACACAAGACTGTATAATAAAGTGAAGATTAAATTACGAAGATCAAAAAGATGTAAAGAAAAATTGGATGAGCTCTAACTTATTTGTCAATATATATGTAAAAACTGATTGTGAGGAAGAAAGAGCATTAAATGCATTTCTGTTTATAACGGTTGAGTCTCAACCTCTGATGAAACGATGAAAGGAAATAAAACAAACGAAGAATTCAGTTTCGATTGTTACCTTTTTTATTTGCATAGGACGGTTACACAAATTTCGTCTCAGATCAGATATATGCCAGATGTCGACATAAATAACGAAATCAATGCAATGTTATCCAACAAGAACAAACAAATTGCCACCTTCATGAAGCTCAAGTGAAAGTCATAATTAAAAACTGATTGAGATCAGAGCATCAGTAACAAAAAAACCATTAAACTGCATAAGAGAAAGCTGAATACAATGCAATGCACTGCAACGAACGAATTCATGTAAAAAGCTAACGGCTAAAGAACATCAACTAACCAACATTACCAACGCAATGGACTAGGGCTAGAGAGTAGGTAGTCTGGTCTACATATGCAATATGCATTTTTTATGCTTTACGGCATCACTTTGTCCCTTGCGTTGCATTTCGTCCCTCCTACACTGACCCATTCAACCAATAGAAAAGCTTGTAGAAAATTTGAACATGAAAATACTTCAACGACTTTGTCCTTTTTGGTTTTGTTGGTTGAGCTTGTGCTAGCTGCCTGCTGTGCTGCTTGTTCACTATATTAGATGCAAATGATGTTGGTCTTTCTTTTACATGAAATGTCAGGTGAAGGAATTTTTGACGGTTACCTTTTTTCTTTACGTGAAACTGAATTAGAGATAATGAATTACTTGCTGGAATTTACTTGGGGAGAAGCAAAAGGGTAAAATCTCGTGCGTGTATTATTCTGGTCAAAGGTTCAAGATCATCAATATTTTTTTCTGATAGGTTGCCTATGACGGGAATAGTAAAACAAATCAAATAACTTTGCATACTGCTATTATCTTTTGTGTAGAACTAAACTGATAGTGTTTGATTAATTTTAAAAATACATCTAAGATGAGTTAGAAACTTGGTGTTCGTTTCTGATGGCCTATGTTGGTGTAGTAAATGATAATTAATTGTGGCGCGAATTATCTAGAATCAAAACTAATGAAATTGTTTTGGACGATATAAATTGGTGCAACTCCACGAAAAAAGGTGATATGATACATGCGTTCTTCTAAGAATTTGAAGTTAGGTTAATAGTTTATTAAGTTACGGCAGTGTAAGGTGATTAAGTCACAAACATGGATCCCCCACCAGCGCTACCGGGTGACTGTACCGATGATGCAATGTCGGTGGATCTTCACGCAGGGAGTAAACTAATGTCTCCACTTAGTGTGTGCAGTGTTAACGGTAGTCCCAGCCAAAAAACGCCCGGATTTGTGTATAGCCAGATTAAACCCAAATTTGCTTATTTATCTGGTGCATCCTTATGGACAAGTAAAGGTTTCATGGAAGCCATCAAGGTAAATTCAAAAAATACTCTTAGATTACATTGCAGTGCATTATCAATATCTGGATAAGTTAGAAGGGTAAGTCCGGACTTGTCTATTTTAGACTTTAGACATGGAACCTCGTACCTTGGATGACGCTTTCTCAAATGGAACCATTGACCATTCTTCTTCCATCTTCGTTTTTGAAGAATTCTCTGGACAAATTTTTGAGGCGCTAAGAAAGCGACAAGGGAGTGTTAAGCCTAGGATATATGGTCCACCTGTGATCATGGCGGCAGCTGAGAGTAACGACAAGTCTCTTCCAGTATCACGATCCGGGTATCCCATTTTTTGTCGTCATTTGAAAGACACTAGAGTTTCTGTGACGGGTTTGAAGACTAAAGAACATTATGTAAGTACCAATGTCTTTAAAAATTTAAACTAGTTCATTCCTCTTGTTGCTGGCAAACATGTCCAAACAAAATTCAGATTCAGAACTAGTCAAATTTTTTATTGTCAAAACTTGCTACAGAACGAAGTCCGACGAAAGATTCTCTACATGGACGGAACATTCCTAGAACGTGAAGGGCCACTAACACACTTGATTGCTGGGAAATGTCGTGGAACAAAATATCGTGATGCTGTTGCTCTCGGGCGACCCATTTTTAATCCAGATTGGATTGAATTCGTCTGGGATAATCGAAGTAACAAGCAGTTTCAGACTGTGAAAGATTCTGTAAGAAGCAATTCAAAATCATTACTTTTAGCTTTTAAGAATCCATTTTTATCTAATGATCTTCATTACAATAAATCAATTTCTTCCATTAAAGGGAAAGTATAAAGTGAAAGCATTTTACGGAGCCAAAATTTTCTTGGAGGGGTTTGAACCTATTGAACAGCTAAACATGGCAAAGCTTATCGAAGAAAATGGAGGCGAAACTGCTGATAGCAGGGATTCCACTGTGACCCATATTGTAAGTCCCTAAAGTTTATGGACATTTTCGCTTGGTATCGCTTTAAGTTTTCTCAACTGTATATTTAGCATGCTTATAAGATTTTGTTTAACCGTAGTTGCCACTCGCTTTCTATTATAACTTTTCATATCTTATATCCTTTGAATATCTTACGTTGGAAAATACTTAAACCCGATCAAGTGCGTGTGATTTTGCATTCAGCATTAATTGCCTCAGAAATTTTATTATCTCATAATAGCCAGATTCAGAAAATATTTAAACAAATGATTTCCTGTGAATTCCTCACAACAGAATACAATGGATAATTAAAATTAAGTGCATTGCTCTCTCGTCATATTTATGCCCTTTACTGATAAACTAGCTTGAACTATTGACCTTGAATGGACTCTTTTCTTCTCGTGGCTTGAGTCACGTACATAACCAGAGGAATGCCTTTTGCTCTTTGCATCTGAATGCGTATCTGCACCATTACAGCATTACACGTCTTTGCAGTTTGCAGTGCTTGTAATCTATTGCGTTGCGTGCCTTGCCGTATTTGCGAAAATAACGCTCAAAGCTAAGCTGCATACAGTAACAGCTTTGAAATATTTTTTGGGAACTTTCGTTACATTTAGGTCATAAGCAGTACTGCTCAAGCTGAAACTCGGAATATGCTAACGACGACGCCTGAAAAGGGGAGTGAAATTGAGGGTCAAGGAGTTGAGACTCCATCTAAAAGGCCTCGCTTCGAGCTTACTGTATGTCCTTTTATTATTAGAATATGTTTTTATTACTAATTGTTTAATGATTGCGTAACAACAAAATGGGATCTATGTGACTTTTGTATATTGTCTTATTTTTGTAATCAATCTTCAATCGGGTCGTTATTCGTTCTTTAAACTCAATTTACTTGCTAAGAAAAAATTAGAAAATATTTTTTATCGATCTTACAATGCTAATAAAAGTTGATCGAATGCAGGTTCTGAATGATCTCAATGAAAACAGCCTAGACGCAGCGGACTTAAAGCCTCTTTCTGGAGAAAGAGTTAAAATCGTAAAAGCAGAATGGTTCTGGAGCTCTATTCAGATCGAGGCTTGTGCAGACGAGTCGAGTTACTTGTATTACGAGACAAAGCAAACTGATGACTTCAACGCGAGCGTTGGCACTCTCAATTCTTTCACAAGTCCAACTGGATACTTCAGTGATGCTGATGTAATAACATCTCCGAAATCAGGAACTCCAGGCTCCGCAGGCCGCCGGAAGCGAAAACGACTTAGAGAACTGATCAGGTAGAATGGTAGAAATCTATCCAAGAGGCAGCAAATTTATTATGCGCTTCTTTTGCCATCATTCCGAAAACGTCATTCGTAATGCAGTTTCTAATCATCTGTCTCTGGTTATTGTCATTGTAGTCTTACCCAAGTAGATTATCCAGCTTATGTAGTAGCGGACGACGATCCTGAAAAGTTGAACCTAGGTGGAAAATCATTAGACCAATGTCCAGATGTCGTGTCAGATGTAGAATTCGCAGCTATTCTTAAGCGTATTCAAGCAGTGCTGAGTTCCTCAGATTTGAAAACAATGAGCCCGAGACAAATCGAATTTGTTCATTTAATAGAAACAGAACGAAACTACACTAGTATTTTAATGATGATTGTGAAGGTAAATTTTAATTAAAATTAGTTTCTTATTAAATTCAAGGATTTTATTATTTCAAAGTTTAAAGATTGATGTTCCGGTTTACAGAACTTCAAGGAACCTTGTGAAAAAGAGGATCAGGCAGGAGGTAAAATCTTAGACACGCAAGAAGTGAAAACAATTTTCGGGCCGATTCTCCCAATCTATTCACTTCATCGAAGAATGCTTCGAGATTTGTTCAAACTGTTGGAAAACTGGAATGAGGAGAATTTAATTGGACAGATTTACGTAAAGTATGCCAAGGACCTACGGAAATCGTACGAGCCTTTCATTAACTTCTTTGAATCTATGAAAAACGAGATTATACGGTGTGAAGCTGAGAAGCCAAGGTTCATGGCGTTTCTAAAAATTGCCCAGTGTAAGTTTCTTCAGAGTTTCATTCAAACAATAAGAGTAAAAACCCTAGTTAAAGTTTAAGGATTTTCATTGCAGGCAAGCCAGAATGTGGTAAACAGACTTTGGGAGACTTGATGATTCGTCCTGTACAACGACTTCCATCAACTGGTTTAATTCTGACGAATCTTGGTAGACATACTCCAAAAACCAATCCAGACTCTGAATGGATCGCTCAAGGACTGGAGGCGATAAATCAAGTAAACCAAACCATTAATGAAGAGAAGAAGCGTAATGACGCTAGAGTAGCCATGTTCGATACATTCCATGAGATTGAGGGATGTCCGGTTGAGCTGTTGTCTGATCACAGGACGCTTCTACACAAATTTGAAGTGACTGCTTTGACTGACATGTACGGGCAAAAGAATGATCCTCTTATGCTCGGCGTCTTCTCCGATCATGTTCAAGTGGTGAAGCGACGAAGCGGCGTACAATCAAAAAATATGCCGGCTGCCATGTCCGTAGCTAACTTGAGGAGTCCTAATGTGTCCAGAAAATCTTATTATCCGGGACAATTAGCTGGCTCTAACCAAAAGAAATATAAGTTTATGGAGTGGATTTGTTTCTCTTATATTAAACGTGTCGTAGAAATCGTTGACATGTGAGTAAAGTTTGAAATCAAATCTTCGGCTTTAATAAATTATTAACGGTGTGTTGACAAAGTTTGTTTGCACTTGCAGTTCTCCCCCAGCCTTTGCGTTTATTGTCATTTCACCGAATGACGTCAGGGAGCGTGTTTTAGCTTTCACTGTCCCCGAAGATAATAAATGGTCGAGGCAATCTATTGTTCAACTCTTCGCTAAACAAGTTGCCGAAGCTTCCCAAAGAATGGACTATGTAAACCACCAATCAAATTCATTTCAATTTAATCCAGAATACTATTTTTGAATGCAAGTTTATATTGACCCGTATATTTTTATTTTCTTAGGAATATTTAATAGCCAAAGTTGATGCCTCAAGTCTGCATATTTCTGAGAACACGTCTGTTCTAGAGAAAGCCAGCCGGTTCGCCAATAAAACCAGAAAAAAGGTTGGGGTTTGAAATAAAATGCACCATATTTTTTGCGATCATAAAGTTTAAACGTGTTTTTTTTAACAGACATTGAGTTTTCAAAATGATTGACATTTCTATGATTTTTTGCAGGTTGGAAGAGCCCTTAGTCTTACCAAAACCCCGAGTAAACTAAAACGAACAGTTTCGCAAATTTACAAGAGCAGTCCATTCACAAGTAGAAATTGTCAACCGGATACCATATCCCAGTGCAGCTCATCTTCAACGGCGTCTGCTTCAGTGACTCCACTTCGAACAAATCTCTCAACAATGAGTTTATGGGTGAGTATGATGTCATGGAGTTTATGCAGTCTTAAAATTTCAAATGTTTGTCATTATTCATTTCTGTGTTTTTTTTTGCAGTTTGGCTCCAAACGGGGTACTGTTGACAGTAGTAACACTCCAAAGTCGAGGAAAATTACGAGCGAAAAGGACGCCAGAGATCTGTTCTCTGTAATCCCCGAGAAGTAAGGAAGGTCCACTGTTAACTTTAAATGTTTCATGGTCCATCGTTGTCTGGTTTGGTTAGTTCTTGTTCAGGCGATATGCTTTACGGTTATTTATGAATCTAGTGGATGGAAAGTTGTATTTGACTAGGAACGCTAAAACAATTAAATCCACTTCCAATCAAATAAACATAATCTACACTTTACAATTCCATCCGGAATTTCCTTAGATAAATTGATTCACTTGTTGAATCATCTTTTTTTTAGAAAAATAAACTAAAAAACGCAACTAATTTAAATATCTATATTGTAGTGAGTATTGAGCAGATGAAATAAATATCCAATTGTAAATAATCTTCAAACCACTGAAACTGTATAATATAAGAAATTATACTTTTTCTAGAACAGATCTCTCCAAAATATGTAATTGTAGGATTATAATTTGATTTAATTTTGAGAGAGACTCGGTCAGGTCATTTAAGCCGTACTGTAACATTATTTGTTGATTAATTTTATAGTAGCGAAACTTCTGACAGTATTTATATTTAAAAAAAACGTTACAAGAGTAGCTTCATCATGAAATATGTCATTATACTTTCACCAACTTGCAATAATAAAAACTTATCAAGGCAGTTAAAGTGCTTTGAGTCTTCAAGTAGAGTTTAAACCTGTCTTAAATTTCATCTACCGTTCGCATTCTGGGCTTGGTTTTCATTAATATGCAGTTGTCTTTTAAAGTCTATTGAACTTGGAAGCAAACCATTCAGCTTCACCCCATTCGTTTTGAAAATACATAAACAGGATTCCGCCTTACTGCAACGATACTAAACCCAGGGAAAGTGGCGGCAATTTTAATTTTTCAGATTCAAATCTTCCACGTTCAAGAATTCAGTAGTACTTTGTTAGTGAGTCCATTATGTTTTTTTTACTGATCATGCATAAGGCATAACTAGCAAAGCTGGCGTGTTTCATGCATGTTATTTTAAAGGGAAAATATTTTTGCTATGTAGTAGCACCTTGTCACACTTACTTTGAATTAAATAAAGCTTGCTTTTTGCTCTTTGCTGTGCATTAGCGTAAAGGGAAGCAAGCAATAAACTGTTAATTCTTCTGTAATGTTTGCTCATTTATTCAACAGGTCACAAAACTTTATTCATTTTTAACGGCTTTCTCTTTATATAATTCATTTTAAATGTTTTTATGAGATCTAATAAAAATGGGGGAAAGTAGTTTACTTTGCACAGCAGTTTATTATTTTGTGTTTTTACACA
>JAANSQ010002798.1:0-11206 GCA_036850885.1 Lepidocyrtinus dapeste
AAAAAGTGAAACTCCTTGAACTAGACTGCTGGCTCAAGCACACTTGCTTTTTCTCATGCTTTCTTGCAAAATAAACAACTAAATAAGGTCGGATTAAGCGTTATCGCTTTAGGTCTACCTTTCTTTTGGAGGTTTATCCAAGTACCGTAAACTTTGCCGGTGAGTGTATTAATCATAAGGAGGTTTTTTTTTCATTTTACAACAGCACAAAAAGTTTCGTGCCCTTCAAAATGTATAAAATTTTCATGCCATTGACTTACGTCTACTTTCTTGGCCTTTATTTTCTTTTGAAAGGGAGCGTAGGGATGTTGGGAATGTTATTGTGCAAGCCTTTTACAACTGATATTTTAAGGAATTCTCATTTGAAATGTTTTTCAAAATTTTTACTGAAAGCTTTCCCAATAAGAAAACTTTACTAGGCTCCTCATTATTTATTCTGCTGAACTGGCATAGAAATATTGTAGTCATTTCTTATCTGGCTTGAGAGACTAGAGTAGGATTTTTAAGTCAGTCGAGCGTATTTTGTATTAGAGCGAATCTTTTGTCAAAAGTAAAACATGACAAATATCAAGGTTCACTGATGATATCAACCGTTATTAATTCCAGTGACATAAGAAAGCTATTTTGACAAGGCAGTCAAGGCGCTTCCTGAGTTATTTACTCCCAGCTGCTGCTCAAGTTTATTTAACAAGGGGAATTTTATGGAGAAATGAGCGATCTCTTGCTTAATGCTTTCACTTTCAGTTGTGCCTTTGTTTACTTTCCCTCAAAATAGAATCGAACAAAGATGGCAAACAAAAGCTGCAGAAATGATGCTAGCCCTTTTACTAGATAAAGCACATTATTTGAAATCGAACTTACCCTTTTTGTATTCGTTTCTTTTAGTCTTGAAGATAGTTTCCAATTGTCTGCAATATCCAAAGTATTTCAAATGCATCAAATCCCGAATGTCAAACAGAACTGTTTACTTGTTAGCCCAGGGGTAAAATGTTGAAACTCCTTTGTTATTTAATGTTTCTTAAGCATTAATAATTTCTACATGGCTAGAATAAATAAAATTTCACTAATTGCTTATACTTATAAAGTGAGATCGTAAACAGAACAGAAAGTATTATTTGACAGTGAATTAACAACTGTGCTTTGAATTCGTGACTTCACTACAATTCTTTTAATTAATCTAATGTAATTATTTTCCATATTTCGCAAAACATCTGTGCAAATTAGTTTAACCTGGCACGTTTTTGAAATAGAAGTGCCACATGTGCCAATCTTATTAGATTCTAAAAATGTTTGCAGTAGTGTCTAATAATAAGAGTGAACCTTAATCAAACAAACAAAGTTCTGGTTGTTATGCCACGTGCATATCAAGGTTGTTGAGCGGGGGCAAAAGAGCCAGCTGTAAAAAGTAAATTTGCTATAACTACAATTCTAAATAAGTCCAATGAGTGAGGCATCTATGGCAACCAAAGTTTCATGATAGTTTTTAAGAATTTAAATAAACTTTGTAGCATGTTCCATATTGCTCTTGTAAAAATCTGCGAGTTTGTGAGTACTACTGTCACAGGAAACAACGATCGTGTTTGAGACGTAGCTGTGGGTAAATATGTAAAGGGGCAAAGTAGTTGAAATTCAGAAGCCATAGGTTGTATAAAATAACTACTATTCCTTGACCCCTAACCAAATGCGTTAACCTATACGGTCAAAAAGTTAATGTCCACGCACTTGAGAAATAATATCCCAACTAGCAAAGTTGGCAAACAAGTTGCCCTAAGTTAGCAAAAGCTTTTTTCAGTCTCAAGTAAACTTGTTGAGGTAGGGTTAAAATTGCTTTCTACTAAATATTTAATTCACTTCACATCATTCTAAGGCATACTATTTCTTCATTTCCTTTAAAGTAAATGAAGCAGGTGAAAGTATCACTGGGGTAAGTTAAGACGTAAAACACAGCTAAAAGTTGTAAGAGTTGAATGCTTGGCATACAAACTAGAATTTTATATTAAAGAAGCTATAACGACAGAATGTTGTGTACGGTAGACCTGAAAAATACACTTGCTACAAGGACAAAACGCATGACTCATTTAAAACATTCCAGAATTTACCATAAAGTCTGAGTTGGTAGGTGAGTGTTTGATATTTTAACGTATTACCATCCAGCATACTAAGTCGATTTTGGGTAAACAGAAGGCTTTAAGTCTGAAGCTAAAGTTTATTTTTATTTCTTCACTACTGAGTTCTCCGAGCCCATTAGAAATTCAAATGAAATTTGTCTCATTAAAATCACCTCATCTGCGATTCTTAAAATTTCCATACGTCCATTTTTAACTTTTTATGGATGAAGTATGGGTAAAAAATTATTATGAAGTAAGAGCAAACTACGTCAGAGCGCCAGCGGTTGGTTTACAAAAGGTTTCTTTCTTCCGAAGGTCCCGGGCGATCATTTTAAATCTTGCGTGGAAGCTTGATCTGTGGAATCTATTCAACTGGCTTTATCTGGAAGAGTCTAGACTTTACTTCAAGCGTAAAAGCAGTTTCATTTAATCTGCAAATTCTTCTGCATAAAAAATGTCCAATGTAAACACAATCAATTCTGGAGAAAAGTTTTACTTAAGCAAAAATGATCATAGCAGGGGGGATCATTTTGGACAAAGGCAACAAAAGAGACAAGGTCTCTCCTAAGGTTTGGTACACAACAGTTTGTACCCGTGCCTACTACTAGAACCCTTTTATCCCTTTTTTTATCTTGGCTGGATATATTAAAATGTATAAAACCTTAAGTAAACACAATGGAACTTGATACTGATCAATCTTGGAATTTTAATTTTAAAGCTTAATATTGTCTTTGGTTACAAGGGATACTTGTATTACAATTCGTATTTGTATTGCTTCAATGAAAACTTTGCAAAAGCTGTCTTTGAGGCATTTTTGAAAGACGTACTTTCCTAAACCACCATAGTAATCCTAAGCAGTTATAATAATTAACCTCATCTTCATGATTCATGATACGGTCTTTTCATCTCTGAAAACGTCTTAAGCTAAGCGATTCGTTTGATTCTCTTGGAAACTGGATTGTGTAGTTAAGCAGGAGTTTAAATTCGTACAAAAACTCGGAAAACGGGCGAGACTATAAGCTCATTTTATTTTGTCCCATGCTGCCTAAGCTTTACGAAAATATTTGGGCATTAAATAAAGTGCCTTTTATTTGGCAAACTACTTTCCCTTTCCTTGAATAAAATGATTGAAAGCCTTTGAAAGAAAAAGATTATTCTTGATGCCTACGCCTACATTAGCATAATTTATTCGCAGTAAAGTTTACTTTGAAAACACGTGAGGATATTTTATCAATGTGCCTACATAAATAACAGGAAGTTGTTGACGATGTGGAGCGTGTTTAGGTTGCCGTTTTCAGAATTTCAGTCTAATACATTTTCACTACAAATTGATGGTTTTGACACTTCCTGGAAACAAGTGCGAATAAAAATATTGAGCCATCATTTACGTAAGTAAATACTATTCCAAAGGTGTGCATTTGATAAATTTATTTTCGTGCACTTGTTATCAACCATAGACTTGTGTTTTCTTTATGTCTCATTCAAGTGCTACTGGTTTTTATTGATTTTGTTGTTGTTGTCAGCCCGAAATGTTCAATTTTCTCCAAAGAAACTCAATCCGAGTCGCATGCTGAACAATTACTCTATTATTGTTTTTGTTACACGTGAGTGGAAAGAAAACTACAATAACCTGTTATGGAACAGCAAGCAAGGAACTTGACATTGGAGACTGAGACTGTATGGCAGCTGGAACAGCAACGCAGGAATAATTAAGAGCCTGAAAAACACGTATATTTCCATTATAATGGTCCTAAGGATACAGTTTTGTGATAATTGGAACATGTGAATTAACACATGGAAAATTCTTCTCTCTGCGTGTTGCCTTCGAGTGTAAAAAGTCGCGTAAGAGTTAATGTTTAGATTCTTTACGCTTTCTGACAAAGTATAAAGCTTAATATTTAATTTAGCCTTCATTTAAATCTTCTACCCGGGTCGCTACTGTAGAATCTCATTACTTTCACAAAGAGCCAGAAATTCTAGAAACGAATTCTACATAATATTTGAAGTTTTAAAGAGCATTAAAATTCTCTCAACACAATCGGCCATTTTGAATTCACAATTTGAAGAAAATACAAACGTGCATTATGAACGGGAGAAAGTCGGGTGACAAAAAGCCTTCTGCAAGCTCATTGACTTTCACCATGCGCTTTTCAATTAGGATTTACCGATGCTGAATAAATTCAATTTTGCTTTCGCTTCCAACTTTTGATATCACACTCTATATGCAAACAAAAAATAAATTGAATGATTTACTCTACAATATTCAGTTAGTAAAATCAGATTGAATAGATTTTATCTTTGAAATTTTACGCTTTAAGTAAAGAGAGAGAGGGTGAAAGTAAATGCATGAGCGCAGTTAATTTTTTGGTTGTTTCCCCGCAGTCTGTAATGTCTGTAGGCTGCAAGCTTGAGAAAGGAGAAAGTTAAAGAGAAACCGAAACGCTGTCAATGTCAAATCTTTTAGCGTAATGAAAGTGCAGATAAAGAGTTTAGGCAGTAATTTTTTATGAAGTGAACTCACATGTTTAGTATGTTTTGTTCACTGCTATGTCGCCTTTCAGGATACCAAATCATGAATAAATAATGAGATGACTAGGAACAGTCTGAGAAGAAATAATAGGACTTTACCCTACGTAATAAATAACTAAAAGAGACACTTCTCCAATTACCGAAATTCCCGGCTGTGCTCTGTTCGAGTTACATGCAAACACTTTTTCCTAGAAAAAGGGAAATTGTAGTAAACGACATGCTCAAACAAATCCCTTTACATTTAACCACTTGCCAGAGATGTTGACCTTGTCAAAGTCCCTAAGACATAAACCAGTTAGATGTCAGACCCTATTCGATCAGTACAGCTGAGGTGTGTTTTGCAAAACTGCAGCAGTTAATGCATCAGCAAATAATCAAGATGTTTAGGCGGTAAATTACTTAAGTCTTGATCTTGAAAGTCTTGTTCGTCTAGTTTCCTGGAATTTTCACTCACTTCACTCAGAGCTAAACACTTCATTACTATGACACAATAGTCCACATATGTAAATTATTTAAATGGTAATTTATGTAATCTCGGAAGTTGATGTTTGAAAACAACCGAATATCGTACTGTTTAATGAAGATCCAAGGAGCTCAATGCAGATAAGTTACAATGCGAAAAATCATCTTAAATTATATTTAAATCAACGCGACCTTGTAGCTGGATGAACTTGTTTAGGTCTACAGAATAGAGTTTAGTTATGTTATATGGAATTCCTTGAATGCATTTTAAACCCAAAAGAAAAAAACCATTTCTGTTTGCTCTTTGATGGAAACTCTTTGATAAGCCAACTATGTTTTTGTAAACAACGTGAATCAGAAACTTGAAAGAGAGAACATTTTGCGACTAAGTTCTATCAAAATTACATAAACACAAAAAGGTATGCTTGAAATTTTGGCAAAAGCAGCGCAGCGTGTGTATTTTTGAACTGAACTCTTTGGATCATAAAACAAAATTGTGGCAGTTTTATTTCTTGGCCTCGATTAAGCTGGAGCATTCTGAAATCTCTAGATTTACGAAACATTCAACAGAATTTATGAACTTATGAAGAGTAGTTTTGGGTGCTAATGGTACTTGTTCTCTTCAAGCTGGGAGAAAATATGTGAAAACACGCAAATATTATAAAGATTTGCTAAGATTCGTCAGAAACGTCTGCTTATTGCTTGAAGAAGCACCCAAGATTTCCTTCTCAAGAACCTATACGTTTGAACTTTTTTGTTAGATTAAAGTTCCCGAACTGTTTCCAAGTTCTGAAATCGTCATCATCAAACCCTTCAGGTTTTTGCGATTCAGCGATTCATATAACATACAGATAGAGTGACAGCGTAGATAGAGGAAATTTCATCTTGTTAGTATTTTGCAATATGCAGACTATAAAAAATTACCAAAATTACTATCCCAATTAAAAACGCCATTGAGTTCTTAAGCAATTAATATTCTCATTTGTGTTATTCGCTTTGGTAAAACTTTTCCAGAGTTTCTTTGAGTCTAGTGATGTGTATGAACGCCACGTTATCGTGAACTCTCAAAGATGATAAGTGCAGAAACTCTCAAAAAACTCTATTTAATTCGATCAATATAATGTGCTTGAAATTAACGAAAGTTTCATACAGCCTGAACTTTGTATTCAATTTGATTTAAAAACTAAAACCTTCCAATTCTACTACTAATGGCGGAATTCTACAATCAAGTGCATCTTTTTATCTAGTCTTCTTTAGATGATTGGCTTGCTCGATGTGTTCGTGAGGTTGAATAATTGACACTAGATATTATCTATTTTTGTCATCTTTCTTTAACGTTGCCTGATCCAATAAGTTTCCAACCAATCGATTCTGTATAGTTAATTAAAGAAAGCATCTACTCCCTAAGAAGCGCAAGAGGTTCCTTCAATAAATAAAAAAGAAACCAAGTTTATATTTTGAAATGGAACGAAAACGCGAAGAAACTTGTCAGCGTTTTATATTTAGCCTAAGGAATCTCTTGAAGTTAATAAAATGATAGTGAAAAAATCCCTTAGGTATCTGTAGCTGAGTTGAAATCTATCTTGAAATTAAATAAAACTCCAACTTGAATTTCTATTCGAGTTTGCCTATAACTAATCTAAATATACACAAGAATATCATTAGTCACACGACAAAAATTTAGTTGGCAATTTGTGAATTCCTTCCTACCGATCGAAGCAAATATGTATATATTTATTATTGAACAACAAAGCAGAAGATTAAAATGGGACAAGATGAAAATAACTTAAGCCCTGGAAGCAAATTCCCTTTCCTGAACCTGAAATTTTTGCATAAATATGATTCAAAATGATTTGGTAAATCATATCATTTGTAGTAGAGCAAAATTGGAGTAAATATAGTTTATGTAGAGTACCTCCATGGCCCTATTTGACGAAATAAAAAGCACGATGACGTCTTTTCCGGCCATGTGCTTACTTATGTACGTACTTCTGATTCTTGATTTAAACAAGTTAAAAGTACAAGTAGCATCAAGCATGTTATTCAACACATATAGTGTGTACACTTGTATTTGCAGTGATATGCTATAGTATACTTGAGCCTATACTAAAATTTGCAGGATAACGGATGAAATTCTAGCAGTTTCGATCAAATCATGTTGAAAATTTGTATTGAAAATCTGCTCTCGCTGCTAACGTGTCTTATGTACAGCATGTTTTCATGTTTACAGACATCTATCAAATCAAGGTGTATGAACTGTGAAAACAAGGACTAGTTGACTAGTTTCGAACGCGTGAGAGACTGTTCGTCATTTTGCAACATGTAGAAGGTGCTTATATTTTAGTTGCATATTGCAAATGCAACTCCGATGACGTCTTGTCTGACAAGCTGTGCATATGAGAAATGATAGCTACTGAGCAACTTTGATTGATTTGTTTTTATTACTCTAGTTTAATTAGGACCAACAGGTGCAGATACGAATTTTCTAGCTTTAGATCACGTACCATAGAATATAATAATGATAATATTTAGGCATGTGCGTGAATGACGCATGAAGACTCATGACGTCAATGGAGAGCCCGTGTAGTTTTATCAGCGAAGCATGGCCCTTGTTAAGGCTGACCTGTCCTAATAACCGGTAATGTGTTATCAAAGGGACAGAAGCTATGAAAATATTGCTAGCATTATTTAGTATCGATCGACATTTGTTTACTTCTCGTGTCGATGCCATTTCAAACGGAGGAAAATTTGTATATAAAGTTAACAAGCTTCCTGAACATGTCACATCAGTCGCAGTGAGCTCATCACCCAGTACGGTAAACAAACCGAGTTGACAATCTCTGAAATTAAATTTATATCTTGGAATCTACATCTTCACCTAAATCACCATGTTCAGCAAAACTGTTACTTTTTTCCTGTTACTTTTTGTTGGAGTTTTGTTATTCAACTCCATTCAGACAAGTAAGGAAATTTTTTAAGTACCTGCAAAATATACTATACAGTTTTTATAAGCAAACAATTTTCTTAAACATTGTTTTTATTTCTTAATTAGGCGAAGGCAAGCCTAGGGACAGGTCTCTAAATCCATGCAATGAGCATTGTCCAGGCGATTCTTTCTACTGCCTACAATGCTGCAAAACTTACGGCTTCAGCGGTGAAAGAGGCAGAGGATCTTGTCGCGGTGGAGCATGTTACTGTGGTTAACTCCGGGTTACGTGAGACTACACTCTAGATCACGTAATGGTCCAGAAACGAGAAAAATCCTACGTCTTAACTTTTCATACTGTGATAATTTATTTTGTATCTCCTTGTCTGTAAAATAATCTGTAAAAAGCCTACACGAAATAAACCTGCGTCTAAGGAAACTCCTTAAATATATAATACCAAATACTTCCCACAGTTTATAACGGCACAATTTTTGGAAAATGTGGTCTACATGCAAAAAAAAATACCTAGCATTGTTGGGCAACTCATCCTTTTTTATCCTAGAACCTTTCAAAAAGAAAATACCATGACTGCCTTCCCAAAGGTGTATTGGTGTAAACAACCATATCCACTGTTTATTCTACCATGAACCTTACCAAATTTGCTTGAAGAGAGCAGGAAGGAAGGAACCATCCAATTTTTAAAAAATAGGTACATAAACTGTACATGGTAGAGTCATGGATTCTGAATGAGATTAAATGTTTAGCTTGAACTTACTTTCTAACATCTCATATTCTGTTCGGTAGGAAACTTCGCTGTTCCTATAAAAGTAAATGATGCATTAAAACCTTCTGCATAATAGGATGCTCATTCGTTTATAACGGTGATGATAATTCATTCCAGATTTGAACAATTTAGGAACAATATTCTGTAGAAATCATCATCAGTTTGAAGACTATTTAGAAATTTCATGCTCGTGTGGTATCACATTATCCCTTTTTGTGGAGGCTTTAGTGCATTTCAGCATCCATTATAATCCACTTTGCTTTAGAGAAAATATTTTACAGCGTGTAATCCGATTAGTATACCAATACAAAATCCTGGAACAATCATGTCTGGTTTCCTATTCCATTGAAATTTCGTGAAATCTGTTTAATTCGAATGAAGATAAAATCGTTGCAGTTTTGCAATGAACAATGGCAAAATTGGCAAAGTTAGAGACTGGAACTGAATTAAATATCTCTTTGCTCACAACGAATTAAAAAGCGTATTTTGCACTCAAGCGTTAATGAGCACTGGTAATAAAATAACCACGCGATTCGCCACGGTTACCTTCGTTTTCTAACTAGCCATCGAATTTTAACGGAATTCCTCAAATTTTCCATGATTTTGCTAGGCGTAAAATTCAATCGTACACTTCGATTGCAATTTTTTCACTTAAAACTCTCGTCCGATTATGTACAATTGTCACTGTCACGTTATTTTTGAGGTTGTATAAGTCATGCTTACCATGTCATGATTTCAAATATCTCACCGTGACAAAATAACAAGATTCCAGACTCAATTGAGGATTGATAAGACTTCTTGAAACAATAAAAGCTTTCCCATGAAACACCTATTTACTGGGCTAAACGTGTTTCGTCGAAATACTTACACCAGCTGCACGAAAAAGGATGTGCAGTAGGTACTAGTAGACAAATTTACTTTTGAAATATACACAGGTGGTTGCATTCATTCCTTGAAACTCCATCCACGTTGACAATCTGACATTTACCCTCTCAAAATATGACAATTAGAAGAATACATCTAAACTAAATACACTAACGCCTGACAAGTTTCTATAGTTCACCACGTCTGAGACCTGAGACTGTCGTATCATTTTCAAGCTTTTACCAAGACATCAAAACCAGATGAAAGTGACAGCAGTTAAGCTGCAGAATAAATTTGACCATTATATCAGCTAATTTATCATTGGAGATAAGGATTATTGCTGCCCTAATGCTTAATGGTTCGATATGATGTTTAAAATAAGCATTTATGTTGATTGTAAACAAGATTGGGCATACTTTTCGAGCTTAATATATCTGTAGAGCGAAAATCAACTTATTTTCCAAGTCTATTTTAAGCATCTTATGGGCCTTTATGCAATCACTGTTAACCTTCACCACTTCTTAGGAATGCCACAAGCATATTAGTTTCAATTGGATACTTAAAGAGCACTTAAATGGGACTGGTTCTCTGGCTTTCTTTGCTTTCTCTTCTCCGACCCTATTCTGCCAGTTGCATCAGGCAATGCCCTTCAGAGAACTTAGGGAATGCTATTCAATACCTTTGTAAAGTGTCATTTTAATTGACGTTCAATGTCAAACGCAAGTTATTTCATGGAAGAGTAATAAAATAATTAAATAAACAGGTGGGGAAAGTGGGCGCTTTTCTTTACTTCTATAACTGTCAACGGCGTTTTTTAAATAGAGACTGCAAAAGACACGATTTTAAAACTATCGTGTATTCTTTTACAAGAGTGAATAGAAAAGTTACACAAATATTTAATGCGTAATAAACTTTGCCTCAATCTTATTGTAAATAGTAAAAAGATGAGTGGAAAAGTACACAGTCACGTGGGTGATATTGGATTCCATTGGAATGGAATAACAAGAATGGTTTTTGTACATACAATAACAAAACTACAGAGTCTCATTAGGAAGAGAAGCAGTTTCAAAATACAAAGTGAGAAATAAGTGCAAAATTAAGAGCGTGGCGGTACAAAAATTGCGTAGGATTGCCCGTTGTTGTAACAATATCAATGTCAAGAGACTTTAACTTTAGACTTTTAGACCTGTTTGGGAGGATTGCGAGAATAGCATCTTGTGAAGAAGAACTTCCCAGAAATTAAATGCGTGGGCCTTAATCAGGTTGCAATTTTATGTTCATTTTATGTATGTTCGTCGAATATTTATTTACAGCATTTAATACTTCACGAAAAATATAGCCATTATATTATTATTTCACTTTTCACCGGGATTTATACATAAGAAAGTCCCCGTATATCCAACTATGCATTGTATGTATGTATATGAGTTAAGTAGAATTCAGGTAAGATTTTTTTCGCACAACCAAAGATCAAATAAATGCTTTAAAGCAGATAGAGACATAGCTTCGCTGAGGTATGAAAGGATTACAAG
>JAANSQ010002799.1:0-11206 GCA_036850885.1 Lepidocyrtinus dapeste
CAAAATTCCCTTTCCCCTTCAGCTCATGAGAGAAGAAAATTGCAAATGTAAAAGATGTTTTATGACGGTCATAAAAACAGAGACGGTATTTCTGCATCATCAACAGGAAAAGGTTTCGTCCCAAAACGTCCCCTTCTCCCTAAAGCCATTAAAACGCCGCTTCTCATGTAGGTATACTTTATAATAATAATAGGTACGTTTTTAATACTCAATATAGGATGTAACTTTAATTTCACTCTTCTCTCAACTATAAAATGGCTTGAAAAATTATGATGCGTAACTCATTTCTATTGTGCGAATCGAGAGAGAGAAAGAGAGAGCAATGACTCAAATTTTATTACTTATGTAGCAGTTAAGTTAATGTATTTTTTGTCTCCATTCTGCTGAGTATTATTAGAATGCCGTCGGCATGGGAGATGTAGCTAACGAGCAATTTTAATGGGGAACGAATAGTGAAAATGCTCCTTGCTTCATATTAAAGTGCGTGAAGCTTGAAAATCGCAAAATAAATTTGGAAACATAAAATTGACATAAGAAAAAACGAGGGTGCTCACGCATTTTTTAACGTTCACATCTCCGGAATAGAATTCATGTAAAGTCTGTGCTGAAACCCCAGGCCTTTTCTTTCCTTCCCGACTGTCTTTATTCTAAAAAGCTTTTTTTTAGGGTTACACAAGATATTAAAAATTTCGAGACGTCAAAAAATTTCTGCAGCCAGATCGAGTCCAACAGAAAAAAATCTTGCTTATAAGTTTATCCCAAACTACCTTTGTATAAATTACAAAGGAGGAGCAAAAATTCCAACTTCTCGTGAGATCACGCAAGGATTTATGAAACGTTTTTTTTAAGAAAGTCTTTAAACTCGAAGGAAAATGTGTCCTTACAAAAAACATTAAATCTGCATCGAAAATATTTATGTACCTGATAATTAAATGCAAGAGCATATTTTAAAACTGCATTTACTAATAGAAATTTGCCAATTGATAAATCCTGTAGAAATGTAGCAATTAAAATTCAACTCAATACAAGCAAATAACTGCTAACAAATTAGGGTAGTTTGAGAATCGTAAAATTGCATCCATCCACGTAAAATATTTGCGATGATTAATTGTGATTATGATTGACGATAAAACTGCCAATTATGTTGCATTCTAGCTCTTTGGTTCCTCCTTCAGTATGAACTTCGAATTAAGAAGTAGCTTTTGGCTTCTGTTACGAACTCATAATCATCTTTTTTTTATCAATTCTTTCATAAAGGTGAGCCTAAACAACTTTTTGTTCCATTAAAATCCCACTGGAGTCTGATAAAATGATACTAAGAAGAATAAAAATAGATAATAGATCTAGTTTATACTTATTTCGGGTTGCATACAGTCGTATCACGTTCACCTCATAATTAGGTAACCAACTTCCTGCCATGTAGCATCATATCATCATTTACTTTGAAGGCGAAACAATATGAACCATGTTATGGGTAATGAATCCAGTTAAAATCGTTCTAGTGCATACCTGCACGTACAAGAATTTATGTACCCATTCCCAGTAGGAGGTTCACCAAAATCTGCACTAGCACAAGGTGCTACTTTATCGTTTAAGAACAAACCTTTATTTTAAAAGTACTAATGTTTTTTGGAGCTATTTGACAATCATTTGAATTGCTATCATCACCCCAACTTTCATAAAAATTCCTATTTCTGGTTTTTAAAACTGCGAGAAACGGTCATAAAATGCCCAAAATTGTGAGCATGTCTGCATGTTACATTTTATGAGCCTCTCCCTACAACTAAAAAATGCAACTGTTTATATGCATTGTCCATCATTAAGCCATTCATTATCCATTCACTTTAAGTAGTTTCGCATGCGATTATTTAAGAAGAGATTCTTTAAATTACCTGAGCCGGATCCACTGGTGGTCATTTCCATTAAATCTTTGAGACATGGGCCACTGACTTCCATCTCTGGACTGAGGTGCTTCTCCATAAGTGGAGTTTTCTGGTGATGGTATGACTTCAACAGATTTCTATGCTTTCTCTGCCAAAGGTAGAAGAAGCACATAACGACGAAAGTGCAGATTACAAAGATTGGTCCTGCTATTAGCACAGCTATTTCCAAGACTCCATATTCTTTTGGTGGTTCTACAAGAAAATTGGTTATAATATTAGCCACAAAATCTCCACATTTCGTTTGCACTCTGCAATCATACCGTAATCACCTTTCTTCATTAAAAGTACTTCCACATAAACTCTTCAACCTACTCAATTTTCTTTTCAAAGCTTTGATTTCAGTCATAAAACCCATATCATTTTTTCAATCACCTCAACATTTTTTAAAAAGGTTTTACTTACAATCGTGGTACCACTCTTAGCATGCTTTAATGAGCTCTTTCATTTTTTCTTTTGAAATGTGATGATTTACAAAGGTATACGAAGATTTACTTTTTTACTACTCGATTTTTATGACGGAAAAGGATGTTTTAGGGACATAAAGATATCAGAAAAGGCTTATTTTTGTTAGATGGGTGAAGTAAGACAGAAACACAGAAGGGATGAGATTCGTGACAAAGGGAGAGAGTAGGTAAAGTATCGTATAAGCTAAAGGCTTACTCTCTATAATAAAACACTCTTTGTTTACACTAGACTGTTTCAATTTTTGTGTTCTTGGCCAAAGTACGTTCAACGTAGGGCGCGCACTTTTAAAATTTAAAAGCATATTTTCAACATTTCAACCTTATTATTTACCTCATATTTTAAAGAACTTTATACACAACACACGCAATAACAACCTTAAAAAGCAAGTTCTTCTTCAGTGTTTTTGCATTTTAGCGTAGAAATAATTTTATTTAATTTGGAAAGCTTGGGCAGAACTGTTAGCAAATGCATTTCTGGCGCATCATTAAATACGGCAAGCAGTTTTTGCAATTACCTTTAATAAACTTAAACGTAACAACTTGTTTTTCTACAGAACAACCTCGTAAAACTCCTTCACAATTGAGCAATTAACATGATTGCTTGGTTTCCTGTTAAAAAAGCTTTTGCAGTTAGAGAAGTATTCAGAATACAGTCCAAAAACTAAGATCTGTACCTTATAGGTACTTACCGTTGCAGGAAAATGCATAAAAAGAAAATCCTCAAATCAAAGCTGGCAATAGCAAAAGAGTGTAAAAATCTGTTAATCAAAATTAGTTAAATTCTATTGAGCAAACATTGGCATCATTTTCAATTCGTGAGTTTAGAAAAAAAAACTTCGTTCATCCCAAAGAGTTTCCTAGGAAAACAATAAATTACTCTCGTAAAATTGCTGAGTCGATAAATCACTTATTTATGTTTTTTCAAGAAATATAAAATGACTGTATATAGTTGACCTTTCAACCTATCCATCAGCATAACTAAAGATACTTTTCAGACAAGAAAACACCCGACTGCTATTTTGCAAAGACATTGGATACAAATAGGTTTAGAAGTGGGTTTGAGGTCAAAGAGTTATTGACTCCAGTAATATGTTGCCCTTAGGACTCTCAAGTTCCATGCGTTTGACTCAAAAAATTGTAAACTTATAATTTGCCAAAATTAGATGCAAAATAAGTATTAGTGCATAGCTCGAGCCAATTTTTTTTTATTTAATCTACTTGACTTCGTCCCAATTTGTGGGGCACCCCCACTGAGCCATCATGGTAATTATACTAGCACTTCATTCGCCGATTTCAAGCATTCGTGTCATTTAATTTCTGCTTATTAATAAAAAATTTATAAGGATATTAGGTTGGCTCATCCGACGAGTTACCTAATCATGTCTGGCATGCCAATCCAGGATAACCAGAAAACTAACAAAATTTTGTACGTCATTTTGTATCCGTCTGCAAATTTTAAATTTTGTTACAAAATAGAGGCAAAGTTTTCGCCATCATACTGACTTAATTAAAAGCATTCATTAGCACTTCTGAATGATAACGAGCAAGCCTACAAACATTCCGTGAGATAAGTAAATTATTTTATTTAAATTGTTGCTTATATTTCCTGGGGTTTGAAAAGCCTCACCGATAATTATTATTCGTAAAATTTCCTAAACTGGATTCTACCTGGTATCAACATAAGATATGAATAGCCCACCGCACTTAAGTTCTACCTATTTTTGACTTATTTGACCACTACACAGTAGTGTGGTCGCAGGTGTGGGACTATAAATATTACACAGAACAAATCAAGCATAGTAGAACTTAGCAAAATACACGGATACTATTTAGTTATTAGTTTTAGCTATTAGGTAGTTTTAGTTATTATTAGTTTAGCTTGTTCCTTATTACGTAAAACGTAAGACAATTTTTTTGCACATATCATACATCTGCCACTAAGAGATAAAAAGCTCATCATGGCCCTCAAACCCCCAATCAAATGCAGATAAGAGGCACGTACCGAGAGCGACAGGCATGGCAACCTATCTCATCTCAGTGCATTTAACAGTGGCTCAAAATTCCAGTCTGGATTAGAGGCGAAGCTAAATATTTTTTAGTTTCTTAGGCTCAGTAACAGAATGAGTCTAGACTAACAATTTCGAGAAGCAATCTCATTATTATTCAGTCATGATCATGATAATTTCAGAGGGATCGGGGACTGACGATAGTGTATGGATAAAAAACAACTTAATAAACATATGGTATTAAAAAGCTTATTTCAAGAGTACGATGCAGAATGCACACAAAGAAATTGCCTTCAGCCAACGTGGTTATTGCGCCCACTCTAAACTTTTATGTGATGCATCTCAAAAAACTTATTGAAAAACATTCACATTACATTAATGAAAGCCGAGAAGGCCACAAGTTATTCTTTAAAATTATTTGTTCAAAGGAGTTTTTACTCTTGTCTTATCATGTCAATGTGTCGCGGTTGCATTAACATTCTGCGCACTTTGTTTTCCATGAAGTTGGAAAATGATTTGTAATCCTAATTCCTGATTCACGTTGTTCAAAATCAGGCTGTGTATCATTCTGCTGATATTTTGAATCAACCGATTGAATCTGTGCGTCCGAAGGCAAATATTATGCAGAGGATATATATTAGCTGGGGCCATAACCCAGCTTTTTCGCAAGAGCAGGACAAATAGTTCATGGTTACTCACATTTAAATCCTTTAAATATTTCATATTGATTTAAGTTAAAGTTTATATTATGTATGCCTTTGCTAGCATAATATATATTGTGTGTTGTAATTCATGCGTGTCTGGGTTTGATAAGGCTAAAGGTCAAATACAAATCCACCTATTTATGATTATGACGGACATTCAATTTTGCTATTTATAACATTTATTTGACTAAAATAGTAATTATACTGTACTCCTCACGATTAGAAAAAAAACTTTCAGGAGTTTATGATTTCATATTTATTTGAAGTCATGTTATATTTTTAACAAACTGTAGCAAAAATATTAATCCTTCTAGATGGAACACTTTCCACTACATTTCAGTCTTTCGAAACACTTGACTAACAAACGTAATAGAATTTGTATGCCAGGTATCTCAACATCAGAATTTAGACACATCAAAGTCACCGTATTTAAATTGAAATATAGTGCACATGCTTCTCGATTTTAAGAACAGAACCAACATTGGTCAACAATAATGTGTCACTTCCTGTCATGATTCATGAATTATGTAGTATAAAGATAATTTGCTCTAAATTTTATATTCTCTTGCCCTTCCTGTAAATTAATATTTCTGAATTTTCTCCATAGAGAATACCAATAATATTTTTAGAGTTTTGGAGCATTTTTAGCAACACTAAATGTACACATTAATATTTGTATGCAGAGTTGAGAAGAAACATGTCACTTACGTACTGGCGTTTACTTTCTCAATCCTCCTTCATTTTTACCTTCATTATTATCGGCATCAACAATAATTTGTGTCAGGAATTATAAAATTGTGTGAAAGTCCGCTGACTACCAATTACGTCTCCGTTTCACGTATTGAATAATATTTTGCATTAAAACGCAAGCACAAGTTCAATAGCACAAGCCGAAAAAGCGAGCATGTAAATAAGACTTGTGGGCGAGTTCATAAAAAATGCTGTACAGCAGTAGCGCAGCGAGAAGCAAGCCTGCCAAATTCTGCTAAGGAAACGAACAAAAATTATTAGTTTAGCTTTTATACTTAATAAAGAGCGACTGCAACAACTTAAGGAAAATCGCCTTTAGCTTTTGCACATTATTTTTTCCAGGCAAAGGCAAATTGCTGTCTTAGTTTCAAATAGCTTTGCAGATGTTGCGCGAACACAGAAGCTTTGGCAGAAGCAAAGCATTTTGTAGCAATCAATGTTAAAGAAGCAAAGCAGTATATTAATGTTGCATAATATGACATTACTAATTAAGACGCAGCGAAATTAACCTCAGGATAGACAAAAGTGTCTGTACATTAAGCAACGTTTGTATTCAACTTGTACCTACTTATAAAACTTGGCCTTGCTCAATAAGGGTGATGGCATTCAGACATTTCTTTGTGATTCTGACATTGACCGACCCCTTAGTGAATTCACTAATTGTTTTGGAATGTTTCGTGAAGAAAGTATTAAATTCACGCGATATTACGTCACAACTGACTGTGGCGATTATATACGTTTACACAACGTAAGTCACAATTCACACCGTCTCGTTCTTCATTTTAAACGAGTAATTTGCCCATACAAATCTTGCATAATTGTAACCGAAGTATTTGTCAGCATCTCAGGTAACTTGAAACAAACCCTCCCAAGGTCCTCTTATCTTCTCACCTTGTCCAAATGGCAGTTGTGCGGCAGTTATGCAAGGCGGTTTTAATTGAGCATTGCAAAAATCTGGGAACTTGCAACATTGCTTCCCACTACATCCCTCGCCAAAATGATAATTATGATTACATTGTAATGGAGATCCAGGAGGAGTCAACTGACTGTTTGCCAAACAACTGTAAGAAAAAAGTTCATACAAAAGTTCGTACAAAAAATATACAAATTTTACACTTCAAAATAAACTCATTGGTCAAATAAAACTTTAAAATATCTCAAGCGTACTTTAGCTCTTTTTGCTGCATAATCGGGGGATCAAATTGTGAAGTAAAAATTACTTTAAAGGGGAAATCACAAGTCAATTCATTCAAAATTAAAAAGCACGCATGTAACTTGTTGGCCACGTAAAATGTGGTTCGATTAAGCTATTAATATTTTGCCTCGATATGCCTAATATGCATTTAGTCCAGCCTAGTAGTATTTAATCAACCATCACCAAGTAATGCAGTTATTTTAAAAAATGAATCATACTTGTCGCGCAACCTATTAAAAGTTACATATTTTACAGCCCTTTAGTGCATTTAGTTTTTTATGTACAGTACCAGATTAATTGATGAATCATCACATTTCATTCATTTTCCAAAAGACTTCTGTTAACTTTCAGTTGAAGAGTATAATGTAGATGGACCTTCATGAAGACTACGGTTACGATTGTATGTACACATATCTTTAAGTACATTCATATGAGATCGGTTTACCTGGCGGAATGGGTGTTACATGAAGTTCAGGTTTTAAGTCCTTATTACACATGTCTACATCTTTACAGCATTTTATGACAAATGTTTCATTCGTTTTCTGCGAGTATTCACACTGGACTGGTTTTTCGGGTGGATATAATTCCTTCTGATCCAAGCACCTGCCATAATTATTTAAGTAAGCTCTTTAAAGTTATTATAACCTAACATTATGAACCTTATTAAAAGAGTCCCGTTGGACATGAAATTGGAAAATATCTCCCTCCTGAAATTGAAATACATTTCCTTTCTAGAAATCGTGAGTGATTGAGTCATCCATTCATTTTGCAATGCTTCCAAAAGTAATCTTGAGCGATTAAAGCTTCTGTGAGGTTAAAGAAAAACCCTTTTACGTACTCTACTCATCTAATCCTATAATAACATTAATTTTAATGTGAATATGAAGTGCAGTAATAACATTAGTATTATATAAACACCCATGCTATTTTAAGCTGCTACTCTAAATTGTTTTTAAGAGTTTCAGGTAATTTAAAAGACCACATAAAGTCATTTAAATCATAACAATAATTCTACACATCCTTCCCAATTAAAAACTTCGTTCAGCTCGTCTTATTTTCAAAACATCTGCAGTATCACATGATGAATAATAATATCCTTGCTAATAAAAGACAATAAATTTGCGGTCAATGGAATCTGTAAATATTCTGAAGTGCATGAACTATGTTGTATTGCTGCATTTATTTCATTTACTAAAAAGATGCGGAATATTATAATGTGGATATGTAAATGCATATCCAACATTTAGCAAATCACTTTGCTCTTTGTCATGTCAGAAAGTTATCTAGTTTTGTCATATTATCATCATCAAAAAATCATCTTCTAAAATGTCAACTCAGCTTATTCATCACGAGTTCCTCCCTAGCTTTTTTCCCCGATTTCATTCATCAAACGGAGGGCGAAGAAGTAAGAATGCAGAATACTAATGTTATAAAAAAATTCCAGAATGCATTACCGCCTTATTCTGCAGATTTATCAACTATTGCAATTCATTGATGCACTTTTTCATACAAAATCACATACTGTGCTACCTGAACAAATTAAAATTCACGTTCAACGGGAAATAACTTAAACGTCTTGGTACTATAATTTGTATAAATATTATGTGCCTTCTTCTAACCTCTCATGCATTAAACATGTACAAAACCTGAATATTATAATGTTCCAAACACGTTCCCAACCCAGTAATCAGTTTTCAATTATGGTTGACATATACGATAAAAATGCCCAGAATAAAAAACGAAGAAAGAGTATAAACTTCTAAAGGAACCAAACAGCTAACATAACGGGTTCCATGATGTATGTATTTTAGCATTTTTCATAATCCACGCGACTATCAGCTTCGGTGGCATGAAGAAATATGTATCGAGGATCTGTGTAATTGCCATGTCAACATTGTCAACGCTTCATTATGGTAAAGTACAAGCCCAGCAAATTTTTCCTCTTTGTCTCTTGATGCTTGTTATGATGTTGATTAGTAGCTCGTAAGATAAAATGAGCTGATGCAAAAACATTTATACGATTAGAATATTATTCTGAGTGCATGGCCTACCATAGCCGCTGACTCCTGAAGGAAATGAATAAAACTTAATTGAAAAATACCGTCTCTTTAAGTACTAGGTCCTCTTCAAAATGATATTCTTTCAATTAGTCCTCGCCTTTCAATTTGGTAACTTCAGGAAAATGAAAATGAGAGCTAATAAAAACATTACTTTTCCTCAAGTTTTAACAATTTCGGTAATATTTTGTCATTTGAAATTTTATTAATTTTGAAGCTTATACGGTGGAGCTACTTAAAACTTAATCGTCCTCTGATCTTCCTTCTAGAATCTCGACACATGAGAATTAAATTGCTATAATCCTTGGATGTTTACAAAATATTTTTGAATTGTTATTGCCCGTATGTAGCTCTATTTGTTTTAATGATGTGCTTAAGCAAACTGCGGCTTTGGCGCGTTAAATATATTCATAAGAATATTCTTAACTTTCAAGAGCTCTCGTTTCTACTTGCTTCAACGAATGGAGGAAAGTATGAAGACTTTATTTTGTTTCATGTTTTTCTAACCCTAAGTCCAACTCTTCAATGCTTTTTGAGATGTCTTGACCCTCAATTTCCTTTTCGACCCTGTTTCCTATATTGAGTTGTTTTTCTTTATGCATGCCTACTTCTTATTGGAAAACTGGTATTTTATGATTTTGGAAAACGCCATTATTTTCTACTTTTTACGATTACAGCTTTAACATTTTCACCCCTTTTCTCTTGTTGTTACTATTACATCATACTTTATGCTTAGTGTATAAGGGGAAGCAAACAAGAACTTTGTTTTGCAATGCAAACACAGCAATTTATCAACGCATGTTATCGCAAGAATCGTTATTTTAATACAACGCAATCTCATTCGGCAAACCTTTATTTTTACGCTCCAGAAATGAAGAAGTCGCTCGCTCTTTATGCATTTGAGTCTGTGATTTCCGTCACCTAAACTCCTACAAACTTAGTCGCCTATGTTAGATATGCATAACACACTCACTTTTTATGTGTAAAGATCAAAACAGGTTAGCATCACAGCAGCAGCAAAAACAAACACTTCAAGTGAGGAAGGAACAATGACACTTTTACTACAGAAGACAGATATTGACACCATCAAGAATTAAAACTATGTTTGACGAGATGCAAATAAACATCTTTAATTTTTAAAATTACCCATAAAAATTATATTATTGGTTAGAATAGAATAAAAGTTTAAGGTTATTACGGGAGGGGATTATGAATTCATGATTTAATGCAGAAGACTTAAAGTGAAATATTTTAATAGAATGTAGTGTTAATTTGTGATTCATAAGCATTTCGGTTTAAAAAAAGTAAATCTATTTTTGACTTTGCAATTATAGAAAAATATCTCATTGGAAGTACAATTTTGACAAGTGTTACGTTCTGTTTTCCTCAAATATCCGAAGATTTTCATCCATACCAAATTCTTGAATTCTTTGTGCTGCTTCATGCTTACCTGACTCATCTTTAGTACTATCGTGAGCAAGCAGTTCAAGTCTTTTGCCAGCATTGCAAAAGTCATGGTCCTTACAACACGAAATCACATAGCTCGAAGAGTTTTTTCGACACCATGCAGGATTCTCAGGAGGGAGACTATGATCCCGGGATAAGCACCTTTTTTATGCAAATACAACAATTTTCCAAATATCAGTTTCGAATATGATAAAAGTGCCGTTATATAATATTGCATACTAATTACTATCCATTCAAACTGACCAAAGCCGGCAAGCTCTCAACTTTCTCAAGTTTTATGCTAAATCGAGAGTTTCTAACTGTACTTATCTTTACTGGTGTCATTATGAGAATATGCGAGCGCAGCATAAAGTGATATTCCGACAAGTTATCACTACTTATCACTTTCCGTTTAGATTCATTCCTGTAAATGAACATAAGCAACGGATGACTTTAAGAAGTCAACTTGAACTAACCTCACGTTAAGTATACTGTTTTTTCATGAGAAACTGCCAACTTGTGCAGAATACATGACCAATGAATGCTATCATTTTGACTTTGGGATAAGGAAAAACATGCTGAATAGAAAAAGTTTACTTGAAAATGTTCTTGCTAATTATGCATATTTCAGCTGACTGAAC
>JAANSQ010002800.1:0-11202 GCA_036850885.1 Lepidocyrtinus dapeste
TTTGCATTGCCTCACGTTCCAAACGTTTAATCAGGAACCAAAATGATAATTCAACTTTTGATTCACTTTTAGTGTCCAATAATAGTCTAACAACCGGTGGTTGTCTCACCCAGGCAACTACGACATCCGGAGGAAACCAAAGTGTAACCGGGAGTGCAGTAGGTGGCGGTTGTAATAGTAGTAGTACGCATGACCTGACCAGCGGTAGTGTTGGGGAGTTAAGTCCTGGGGAGGGGGAAGATAGTAACATGAGCAATTTAGCTTCAGACTGTATGGACCTTGAGAGTGACGAAGAGGATGACGATGAAAAGGGAGGTGATGTAATGATCTATCCCTGGATGAATAGAAGTCACGTCGGAGGAACAACAAGCAAAGTCAGAGGTATTGTTATCAATCATTCAAATCTTTTTAGCATTCGCAAATAATGCAACTATCATGTTTTACACGTGTAAGATAGATATGTAAATTTAGACGAGTTAGGAAACCCTCAAAGAACATGACTTTTATCCTTGTTCATTAATTCTAAGCCACATGATACACTATAACAAGTTTATATCTGGTAGGGGGTTAATTAGACCAAGAATAATGAAGGCGATGCAAGTTGATCATCTGAAAGAGTATTTTTTGCTCCCATTTCGAAAAAAGTTTACTAAAGAATATTCCATTGGCTTTCCCGAGAAACAGAAAATTATCAGTTTTGGAGTTTCCCCGTACCCCATTTCTTACACATAAAAACATTTAATTTTTTTAGATATTTTTTTTAGCATACTATTGTAAAAGATAGTGTTTTATTACCCCATTAAAAATTCCAGAGTAGCCTAACTACAAACAAATAATAAATAACATACAAAATACTTATTGTACAGAATCTTCATCATGTTCATATCATTCGTAAAAAATTTAGACTTCAGAAAATAACAAGAGTCTTCTTAGGAAATTCAGGATTGCCCTGTGTTACGCTAGAGGAATATTGTTCGCAAGAGTTGAAGTCTTGAAGTGCCTCTTTTGCTATTTTTTTATACTTGTTGTCGTAATGAAGAAAATGCAGATAAAAAAGGAAACTTTGCATCTCTCTCCTCTCACAATTTTTATGAGAGTCATTTGAATTTTAAATGAGATGGAATAAGCCTTTGAGGATAAGCCTAGAAAAACTGTCTCCTTTTTGTTAAGCAACAGCAGAAAAAAGGAGACACTTGGTAGAAAAAAAAGTAGCAACTTGCTGTTACAGCCTTTTTCTTGCAATATAATATGTACAATGTTATCCAAAACTATAATGCTTTCTACTTTACTCACTTGGTTTTTAATGCATTTTGACGTACATTCAACGAAGCAAAGTGTAGAATTGGAGTTGAAGCTTATGTAAACGAACGGCTTTCACATGGAACTAAAGAGAGTAGCAACAGTTCAACGAAAAGAGTCTTGTAGGACCAAGACCAATTTCGTTGGGACGTTGGGAGAGAGCACTTTGACTAAATTGCTTTAGATATTGATGCCAAGGGGTATGTTGCGATTTAGAAAAGAAATGCGTACTTGTATATGCATTAAAAGGACGTTTTTATTATTATTAATACTGGAGAAATATTCAAAGTAGACAGGCTTTCCCATGGAGTTAACCATAAGCTAGTGTCTTTCGTCACTGGAAATTATGTAGTAATATTTGTCCACAAGAATTACTTTAACGTAAGGAAAAAAGAAGCAATTTTACAATTTTAGTTTGAAAGCAGAGACCATTTTGTGCTTTCAAAGTTTTCCGCATAGGAAATCCATTAAAGCTAAAATAACAAATTTGAGCCTACAATTTGGAATCTAAAACAGGAAGTTATTAAGTTCTGGATTTTTTACTCCGAAATGCTTTTTCTTTAAGAATTGATTTTTCTTTCGAAATGAGACTAGTTAGACTTGAAATATATTAGAGTAGTGTTTGCGAGCAACTTTTCTTAAGTCATTGTGAAATCTATTATTGCATTAAAAAGAACATCATTGGAATTCAAGGAAGTGTTGTATTTTCTTAGACTCTCATGCTACATTTTAATACTTTGCTACGGCACTGGCTTCTCAATCAGGTCAACTCTACCGCAAATTTCTTTGTGCATTAAAATCTCTAAAGAAATTATTAAAGTATTTTGTAGGCTGGTTTTCCAACTCGAGAAGGTTGCTGTATTGTAAGTTTAGTTAGCATTTTAAATAATTATCACTTGTTTATGTTAATGATAGATTTCGTATTACGAATCGTTTCACCTTTCAAGTTCCGAATAGTTTGTCTGTATACAGATGAATAGACACACATTGATTGCGTCCAGTCACGATACCCTATGAAAATAGTACGTGTGACGTACTATTTTCATACTACTCATACTTCACTTTCATACTTCGTACTATAAAAGTTAAGGATGAATTGTTTAAGAAATATTTTTTTTATGCTGCCTATAACCACTTCCTGCAAGATTATCGCTAGATCTCGGGTTCAGCTAATAAGTATGCAGAATTTTAACTAGAAAACGTATTGAATATTCATTAACGCGAAAAATGTGCACCCTTGGGATTAGGTAAATGAAAATGAGCCTAGTGCCAGGTGCCGATATTTTCTGTATCTATTTGGAATCTATGACGAAGCGTCTTTTGAAAAAAGTCATGAATTTAAAGCGTGAAATATAAAGACGAACATAAAAACACGCGAAGCACATTAAAGGTAATGTGTAGGTCATGTAAAAATGTTGGCTTTGCATATACTCTTATGCATTTTCAAGCAATGATATTACCACGTTAATAAATAATATTTTATTATTATTAGAGTGGAAAATTATATTGTGAAAGTGTCCCATTACTTTGATCGCGTTTATTGGAATAGGAATAATTCCATGAGGTTTTTATTACATCACTTGTCTGCAATCAGAGTAAAAATCTGTTTTAGATGTAATGTACGTTAACACATGCTTTTGTTCCCTATAGCGGCTGCCGTAACAGGGTCGTTCCAGCCGGGAATGGAGCCAAAGCGTCAGCGCACAGCATACACCCGTCATCAGATACTGGAACTAGAAAAAGAGTTTCATTTTAATCGATATCTCACCCGACGAAGGCGAATTGAAATTGCCCATTCGCTGTGTCTTTCTGAGCGACAAATAAAAATTTGGTTCCAAAATCGCAGGATGAAATGGAAGAAAGATAATAAACTCCCAAATACAAAAAATGTCCGGAGAAAAAATAAACCTGCTCCAGCTCCATCAGCATCTGGTACTGTATCGTCTTCTGGTCCAACGGCTACTGCAAATTCTACATCTACCACGACGGCAAGGTCTAGTACGGAAAACTCTTCAAGTAATAATGCAACGAGTAATACAAGTAATAATAATAATAACAATAATTATCTTCCCTCTGACCTCAACTCATTTCTTGGCGGAGGAGGTAGCACTGGGTTGAGTACGAACACCTCCATAGTCTCAAATTCCTCCGGATCTTCTAGTAATAACAATAATAGTAGTAACAGTGCTGGCAATAGCTGTCAAGTAATGAGTAATAGCAGCAGTGTTAACAACTTGGCGTCAATAACAATTAAATCTTCAGGATCACCTGATTACGGGCTTACGAATCTGTAATAATAAATTTTAAGGTCGTTACTTTGTATACGCTACATTTAGAGAGAGACCTAAAAATAATGTGAAAGTACGATACAACATGCACTATATCTGCAAACCTACTTACCTTCGTGAACAATGTCGATTAGTAATAAAAGCAGGGTTTGAAAAGAAAACAATACATGAGGACATGACAGGGGCTGTATAAAAGCGTATTGTTACCATTTCTTCTATTCATCATTCATCCTTAATGTGCATGTGTGGGTGGGCATTTTTATTGACAATTAATTTATTATGATACGCTGTTCTCTTACAAGTTGGAGGAATTAACGCGCAATAAAGAACATTTGTTGCGTCGGACTCTGAGTCGGAGAACCTTAAACCGTATGTATTTTTCTTGTATCTCAAAAGTCTCACGAATGTATACGATTGCCCCAAAGGTAAGTTTGCGCAAATGGTTCGTTTATAATATCATTATTGCCGACACTATAGCACTTACTTTAAGAATGTTGCATATTTATACCTCGAAAAATCAGGGATCATGTACCGAATAACGCGCTATACAGGTTTATAAACTGCATTTCATGAGGTAGATAAATACGTTAATACCTACTATTTTTCCTGTCACACGTGAATACATTCAAGAAAATGTGTAGTCGTTAAATTAGTCTAAGGGAACTAAGGGAAGAGGGATGGATAAACCAGGATAATTAGTAGAATTAATGATGATATCTTTATCACGCAATCCGTAAACATTGTTCGAGTTTCTTTATAGCAATGATTAGATTTTTGTGTTATTAAAACACAGTATAGTTTCGTGTGGACTAGAGTGAGTTATTATTTTGTAGCTTTGCAATGACAAGTGCATCTCCCAGTCTAATTAATACCCTCTTTGCATGTAAATATGTACAACAGATTGGTTTTTATAGGTGGCTGAGATATGATATACGTGGGAATTATAGTCATTTATTATTTTTAGGCAGATTCAACCCATATAGTCCGTTTAAAAATATTTAAGTGGATATTCTAGTATTTGTAAGATATTTTTTGAAAAAAAAATCCAAAATAATTGGAAAACTAGTGAGGCTTCAATGCGTATACTCCGAACCATATTGTATATTTTGTCGTACCTTGTTTCATGAAGTCAAACGCAACAAGCCATCCAAGTTTTTCAGCCATTTCTGGTCAATCAGTGTTAATAACCGTCTTTTTCTTTTCATACAAAATACTTCTGATTCTGACAAATGCACAGCCGTGAGCTCAAAGTATATTTCCAAGAAAAATCCTTACACATCAAAAAATGTGTACGAGTATAAACACAAAACTGTCAAAAATGAAACGATATTAGTGATACTCAGTAATAATTACATGAATAACATGAATTTTTTCCAAAAAAAATCTGTTGCAAAGAGTGTAAAATCCGTATACGAAATCCAAAAACGTAATGTACGAGTCCTGTGTATACGAATAAAGGATGTTCAGTGGATCTGAAAACACTGTGAACCAGAGGATCTTTAGAAATGTATTCTTATTTAAAATCATTTGAGTAATTAGGACTAACTACTGTAGATTAAGCACAAAGTAGTTGTAATATTATTACATTTAAAGATAAAGTTTAGTTTTTAGGAATCGTTAGGGTACTGTTATGCTAATTTCTAGTTTCATTTATGTAAAGGAATATACTTATTCATGAAAAGTAACATAGTCTGTATAAAATTATATAATGAAGTGAATGAAAAACTCGGCTATGAACGATCAAGGTGAAATGAATGTATACGGTTTATAAAAGTTCCTTGTTTTATTCTGCGACAAGAAGTTTTAATAATAATTTGAAAAAATAAAGTAACTTATTTGATGACTTATTGATACGTACTTGTTCCTAATGAGGAAGTCAATTTATTTAATAAAAAAGTTTATCACATCAGTACCGCGAGAGCAGAACATGCTCGAGCTTCAATGTTTGCTGCAACCAACATAATCATATCATATCAAGCCTTTGCTGTCTGCTCTAGTACCGAATGAATCTGTCAATTTGATCATAATGCAGAAGTGAAAATAAGTCAGTCTAATAAAAACTGAAACACTCAGCCCAAACGAACAGCTCTACAAAAATTTCTCCACTGGCACTTGGAACTGAATGCCATTTTTGTTAAACAGACAACATGCAAAAAAAATGCACACATATCGTATCACAGAGTTATCAACTTAACACGACTGTATAACGGTACAGAAAAAAGCTTAGGCTCTGGGTAGCGTGGAAATAAGCAGTAAAAATCCGAAGGAAGCGAGCTGTCTAAAAAACACCTTTCCTCATCCTGTCGCTTTTCATGTAACAACTTTCTGTCTTGTCTGATTTCTTCCCGTAATATTTCAAATCCAGAGGCTTGTTGTTTATAATCCCATGTATTACGATGTTATGCTCTACGCTTCATCATGATCGCCGTGAGAAATTGCAGTAAATCATCGCATAAACTCTAGTGAATTATCATGCAAAACGATGGAATCATATGCAATAATACCTTCTTTTTTCACAACCGTTGCTAATATTTTATGTGTAATTATACATTACTACTACAGCTTCAAACAAAATGACATTGTTTCTAAATGATTTTTTCCTACCGTTTCTGAATTTAAAATAGAATTTTACAAGCACGCACTGAATTTATATTAAAGATTTTATTTTAGAGCAAGAGACCCAGAATCTGTATGGAGGGCAGAGAACGTTGCCCTATTATTAAGAAAAATATTGATAAACAGCCATCAACTTCGTGGAGGAATGTATTTATGTAGTTTTTCACATGTTTGAACATTATTAAATTAACTAAACCACCAATAGATAACATAAAAACTAACCATGATTTTTTTGTCGCAGCTAAACACACGCATCAATTTCGCTCACGTATAAGCTCAAGTAGGTACTAATGATGGCAAGCATTGATAGACCGTATAATATGGCAGCTATTATTGCACCTTAAAAGCTGCCGATTCACAAAAACAATGACGTGCTCATCATTTTCTCCACGCTTCGTGCATTTTGACTGACAGATATCATGAGATCTGGTTACGTATTACAAGTCCAATCCCTTCTTTTGGTGTGTAGGCTGCTTCAAGATTCATCCTAAGCAACTCTCTTTTTAAATGTTCTTCATCCAAACTTCAAACCCTTCTCCTCATAATCACACCATGTCGTGTATTATCCAAGGAATAATAGGATTCAGGTAAACTACGCTGATATTCGAAGCGTGCTTGGCGTGAACATAAAAACGTACGTGTGTGATCTTGGTTTTCGTGTACCAAATCATTTTCACTAGGTTGGGGCATCTTGAAAAAAAATTGCTGGAACTTATAAAATCTGCTGAAGGAGTAAATTATCATAGAATAATTTTTGAAACATACATAATTTTTTATGATATGTACTTAATTAAGAAAACATTGGTTAGAAATTAAAGCCATACGGCGTGGGTGGCTGTACAAAGATTTGAGTAAATTAATTTGCATGGTTTTCATTGCGCAGAGATGTCTAGATAAATTTTTATNTTTTCATTGCGCAGAGATGTCTAGATAAATTTTTATGCGTTGTACATAAACATAATCATACACATTCTTCATTTTCTTTAACATTCTAGCGCTTTTTGTCTGCCAAAGAAATGCAGGTATTATACCATTGTTATCAAGCATGTTCCTGTTTTGTAATCTGAAGTGAAGTATAAAGTAAGATGAGTTATCTACTACGATTTATGCCATATTTTGTTCTCCAAGAGAATCATTTCATTGTATAATTTACCTTTAGCTTCTATTTGTTAAATACTGGATGAGTTATTGCGAGTTACAAATACTGACTGAACGTGCCTCCAGGCAAGGTAGGTATCAGTAAAAATCAAGAGTAAGAGCAGGTGAAGGTAAGTAAAATGTTGATTTTTTTGAGTCTCCAACTCTCGAGTATTTTTAAGCTTTTGCTGGTTTCGGGCAAGGTTTCCCTTTTATCCGTAAAAGCAACGTATAAGTACAGACTAAATCGTGGTTTGCATTTTAATAAAACTTTGAAGTATTTTTTTTTCTCCAAAAGTTGATCTGTTTAGCATTCTCCTGATGGACTTCCACTAGAGACTTGATTAGATATTACTTGTGTGAGATGGTGAGACATGTTGTAAATGTTAGTATTATTTAAGTTGTGTGTATTGCTTCAGTGACGCGCTTTTATTTATTGCTAATGTACTACTCGAGTTTATATAGTTGATACATAATTTAGGTATGTTATTATTATTAGAGTAATAATACGATTTTAAACTGTCAAGGGAAAGAAATAGCGGGTCAAAATGTTGACCAAGGAAGGAAATGAGAAAATCTTCCTGAAAGAAATAGTAGAAAGGGGGGTTTGTCTAAAGTCTGAAGGGAACATTTATGTACATAAATTTTATTCTAGAATAGAGTTTGATTTGATACCACGGAGTAAAACCTAGAATTGTAAAATTGAAGGAGTTTAGAAGACAGGATCGCTTTAAGAAGGTGTGCGATTGATGAAAGAGTGAATAGTTGAAGGAGGGCAAAAAATTATGGAAATGAGATTATGAAGTTTAAGCGCTTTTTATGCAAGTGTTTAGTAGATGATACACGATACACCTGAGGAAGAAAAATGTTCAAAAGCGTTTGAAATTAGTTAGTATACAATCCCCGTGAGCATTTGGTTTTGGGCTAATAATATTTACTGTGTTTGCTCAAAACAAAATTTCCAAATGTTTACATCGCGTTGATCGATGAGGAACTCAGGAAACCATGGAACTTGAGAGAATAAAGGAAAATGCTTTTTAACTATAGTGATTTTTGTTTGAATTACTCTCCTGAGAGTCCTAATCTTGGGTATCTCTTTACCTGATACCAGAGGATCAATGTTATGCTTTATACTGTCATACCACCTTTTAGCATGCTTATTTACTCTGTAGCGAATTTTTTGAAGTGTCCCATGGTGGCAATCGATAATCAATGATCAAACTAGGTAAACATTGACAGTTGAAAGAGTAACAATAAAAATGGAGCTGCAGTTGTAAATATGAATTGACCAATGTCACACATTCATGGCATTTGGCATGTTCATATTCTTATAATTTCATAAAGTCAATATTTCTTGGAATAGGTAGGTGGTATACATACTAAAATTGCACAATGTGTTTTAAATCTCGGCTTGGACTCTTTTTTGGAGACTGGACCATTCCTACCAAACCAGGCACAGCATGTATTTCAATATAGCAAAAACGACCTTGTATTTGTACATGGTAAGAGAGAGTGTAGGCAGTTGGCGTTGTTCCTTTTGAGTCTGGATGTTACTGATGATATAATAGCTTTCTATTGATAATTGCATGCGTGAAACACCAGCGGCAACGATGATTGTAAAAGTAAAACCATGCAATGATTTCTCTAGACCAGGGTAGAATCTGCTGTAGGTATGATCAAATAAAAGCTTTTATTTTGTCAGTCTATTTTGATCAATGATAAGAAGGAAAAATATTAAAAGGATAAAATGCCTATCCATCTAAAGATAAAAGGAAATTCTCCACAGGGTTTGGAGAAAAGGGCGCGGTCCATTTGAACTCATTAGGTTGTAAAACTCCCACGGATTGAGAATCCTTTACGGTCATTTATGTAATCACGACCCGTTTGGAAAGTGGCTTGATGTCGTGGCTAAAAATACTTACAGGACGATGATGCATTGTCGATGATTGACCCAAGTTGTAAAAATCGTTCAATATTTTGTTACTGTATGTTATAGACTCGTCGATTATTTAATATGTGTGGCTTGGTGGATTCTAGTAGCTCATAAAAATGTAAATGACGACAAGAAAATAGGGACAATGTGTGTACATTATGGATCATGTTATTATGAAATTAATGGATATTACAGCCTTAAGGATCAAATTTGGTACATATCGTTCCTAAAATATGGTGTTTACAGGGACAGAGGAGGAGTGGTCAAGTGAGAAAATCTGATTAGGATTCTCACCCTTTCTCAGTGGGATGCGTACTTTCTTACAAAGATTCCGCAGAGTTTTAACCCCATTCACACGACAAATTGTCACATGTTAATAATGATACATTTAAGCCTGTTATATATCCCCAAAAATGTCAATCAGATTTTCCTTCCTACTTTCCAAAAATGTATGCATATTTTTTACAGCTAATTCCTACACACAATTGTAATAGATAGGCTGAATATTTTGAAATGTTCAATGAGTCAAACATTGTTTTCAGTTTTGATAATCCCCTATACAGAATTTACATGACTGGAATATATTGTTGAACTTGACAATGACAATAGAAAGAAGGTCTAACAACTCTTTCAAGACTTTAATGCTGTAAGGAAGGCTGACAACATTTTGAAAGGCGTGATGATGATGGATAAGCTACTTCAAGTGTCAAATTTTGTACAAATTATCGTGGTAATCGGATCAATTTTCCGTTCTCATGCCTCTATGAAATATGAATATTAAATAAAGATTTCTTGTTTTCTACTGTCCCGTATGGACTTTTGCCACGCGTGCCAAGTATGACTTTACCAATGCCTTCTTATTATCAACTTTTACTTTCAGCGACGAATTAATTAAAAGGTGTTTCAACCCTAGAAATTACGTAGGTAAATTAAACCATTTGTTCTAGCCATCACTGTTCGAGTGTGTAGTTGTCAAATAATATTTCTTCAAGTCTTCACATTTCCAATTTATTTACTGAAATGAAAGTTTGAAGGTTCACCAAGAGTTCAGCTATGTTAATTGAATTTTTTAAAGATGGAATTACAAATTCTTCGTGTTGCACTTCAAGTGATATAATGAGTTACATTTTGGTTGGGAATACAAATCTAAAATTCGAAAATTATTTTTATGATACTGTTCACGCACACGAAGTGAATCCCTATTTATTTCCTCTAATTCTGAAAATCATATGGTAAACCTAAAATTTAAATTTTACTACACGCATTACACTATATTATGTAGTAGACGGAGGAATACAGGGTAGATAAAAAAACAAAATGAAAAAAATAAATATTTCATTAGTTTAAATGCAAGTTGAAATCTGTAGCCACCCACGTCGACGGAATATTCAGAAAAACGAAATGAATTTATACATTTTAGAAATACATTTCAGTATTTTTTACATCTCACATACTCTATCATTACCATCACCAAGTGTCATTCTTAACATGGCTTTCGTGACTTATGAAATCATAATTGCATGAAGAAAAATAACACAAGCAACAAACTAGACATTAGTTTTACTATTTTGTGTTTTCTTTTCTAAAAAAATTCAATTGCATGGAGGTGACAAAGCATTTTTCATCATTCTTAATGTTTTTTCAACGTCCGAAGCAGTTTGCGCTGATGACTACACTGGTGGCGAAATTTTCAAAAGTGGAGACACAGACAAAGTTAATTTTTTGCATTTTTATGAATATTCTATGCCCGCTGCTGAACAATTTTTTCTTTAGAAATTGCTTTTCTGTAAAAAATGACGAATAATCCTACAAAAAATCATTGAATTTGTTTTCAAAGATTTGATTCTTCTTGAATGTAAGCGAGATGTTACTATGTTACACAGTACAGATAATTTAAAGTTTAAACTTTTATTAATTTCATCATATCTT
>JAANSQ010002801.1:0-11199 GCA_036850885.1 Lepidocyrtinus dapeste
TTTTTTGTCCTTTAGACCCCACTAACAAAAAGTGTGAAATGTATGTGTACTTGATTTTTTTAAAAGTTGCTTTTATAGTTCAGGCACACTCGAGAACAAAATCGTGATGCATTTCGTCATGAAAAACTTAATAAAAAAATGTTTTCTTTGGAGAGGCTCACAATGTGTGTAATAATTGTGATAGGTTGATCAGCAAATCATCAATCAGGGAACATTATATATTTTGGGTAGTTTTGGCTCATAGGATAAGTAATAATCAAAGGGTAGAGTGAAATGTAGCGTAGTCTAGTCAAATCAAATCAGATCTGTTAAGTAAATTCTTTGAGGAGATTTTTGGTACTGGTGATAGATGATAAATGAATCCGTTGGTGTTCCTCGTTTACCAGTTTGCCTTGTGTGGAATTAGACAAGATGCATTTCACCTTTTGCCCTTGTAGGAATAAATGAATTTGAAATTGATTTGGTTAGTTGATCGCTGTCTTTAACTGCTTATTCTACCAAAGTGAAGATGATCTGAAGAGGGTCAGATGCTGCGTCACCTGAACGCCTGAACCTACTCGAATTACGTAAATCTTGTGCAATTCGTAAGTAACGTATTGACGTTAATGATCATGTAATGTGGACGCATTATCAATCTTAATTTATACAAAGGACGTGAGCGATGGAGCATATGCTGAAAAATAATGATTATGATTTGTATAAAAAAAATGAGAAATGTTTTACATGGTAAAATTTTTCTAGAGTTTGAACGTCTGAAGGCGCCGTTGATTAAAGTGACTAGAGTCTGTAGTCTTCACCTGAACATTTGTCTTTTATTGTGCAATATCCAACCGCTTTTATGTTCTTTTTTATGGGAACAGTAAATCTCTTTTTGTTTTTATGATACTTAACCTTTTACAAAAAAAATAAAAAGAATTTAGACCTGGTGAATAACTGAAGAAGCATAAATTCGTTAAATGTTCATGATGTTTTAAACATCAAAGGGACATCCGGTTCAGGCTGGAAGTGCTTTTTGTACTGATGATAAAATATTTGTAACAGTAGAAATTCGCTTCAGTACAGAAAACACTTTTCGTGTCATTCTTAAGCTTAACTTTGCTCTTGTCACCTTAACCTCTCCATTGTTTCCGGCAAGTGAAATGAAGAATGCGGACTTGGGCTTGTTATCAGTCATTAGTCATTACAACAAAGAGCCATAATTTTTCTCCTTTTTGCAATCCCTATACCTTACTTGCGTGGAGAATGAAATGAGAGCAAAAAACCGCTGGTTTCATGTTTTCCACGAGTACAGATACACAAGTCACGTCATAAAGCTTCACAACAATTCTTTCTCGAAGGAATACCTGAACTGTTATGATTTCAAAGGATGATATCATGAGATCGTAAAAAAGGGAAACCGCAACAAATTCCACGTACGTTTTTTTAGTACGGTTCATACCCAACGTCAGATTTTTTATGTACGTCCCAAAACATCCACGCAAGTCAATTTTTTGACGAGAATGAGTAGAATGACATGCAAAAAGTCCTTTTCAGTTTACAGATACCTTAAGCCTTTTACCTGTTTCATCATATTCGCTTAGAAAATTCATCTTTAATCTGTTCCCCGCCTCCTTAGCATAAATATAAAAGGGAAATTGTCAATCCTGCTCCTTCTGTTTACAAACAAGATCAACTCAAAACTCGTTTTATTTATCATATTGGAAATTCATATTGAACATGACAACATCATATTTGCATGCATAATGTAACTAGATCAATTTTCGGAAATTTTTAGTGGGATCATCATACTTCAAAGAGGTATTACGTATACTTCACTGCAAATCAACGCCATCAACATTCCACCTTAAAAACTCATTTTAAAGGAGTGGCCAACTTGATAATATATAAATACAGTTTAGTTACGAGTCAATTTACATAATTCCAAAATCTCCTGTTTTATTGCAGATTAAACTTGGCGTATATTTAAAATTAGGTACCCTTTTAAGAACTCCTAGATCATCTCAGTTCACCCAAACTCCAACTCTTGTAATGTTTATTGTTGTTCTGCATTGTTTCTTGCATTCGTATCCCATGCCTTAGGCTAAGGTATGTTGACAAGTTGACAACTTCAGGAGATAATCCCCCACAGAAAGAGATTAGATGGGACTGTTACATTCCCTACGTAAACTATTCATTTGGATCAACTTGGACATTCTAAAATGCTGACATTTCACGAATCGGTCACATCATATCATGATCATCTTTAATATTTTTAACATCGTCTCAAGATTAGATTCTGGTAGAAGAATGGAATATAAATTTATTTCATTTGATATTCATTTGCGTGCAAACTTGTAGTTTGTAAAATGAAAGGACTGATGTTTAAGTTAGTGACCTTTAGAAAAGTATAAAAGAGCGTAAAATACATCCATGTAACTCATCAAGAATACCTACCAGATTGAAAAAAATTTGCCCTTAAACTCTGAAGAGAATGGAGAGAAAAATGTTATATCAGGCTTGCCCTATAATTTTCAAATGCAAAATTTGAGTCGAACAAAAAGAGGAGACCTCTCATTCTCTTCTCTCTCGTCACCGTTCAATTCCTCTTTCTTTTTATTTTGGCTCAGCTCAAACGTAAAAAAATAAGATTGATGTGGAGCCCTTGAGCTTTCCTAATGAAATGAGTAATGTATTCGAGAAGCTCAAGATATTTCATTCATTTGGTTTGGTAGTAACATGGACCACTCAAATAGTTATTTTTTCACCACGTTCCTCCATTGCAGAAGGTAGAGTCAGTTTTAAGCTTGTAGCTTGCCAACAAAAACATATTTTGCACAAGTGCATTTAATGGGATGGCTAATGGAGTCTCTAGTAAATTGGGCTTTTTGTTTGGATTTTGGATAAGATAAATAGGCATAAGCTCATTGTGTTCGTATGAAAACTACTGCACTACACGAGTCTAGAGTCTAGACCGTGTTTGCACTTTATAATAGTTTTTTTTTTGAAAATACAATTTGCAAAAAACTACCAGCACAAAGAATTAGTATCTTGAAACAAAAAAGATAATGAAAAGCTCTCGAATGGAATCGGATACCGTTATTATAGATGATACCTTGGCCTGATCTAACTTTCGTCCTAAATTTCAGAATGAGAAGTAACACTTCTTTGTCTACCCCTCCAAAAGTGTATTTAATCAATCATTTCAAGTGAGGGATACAAGGGAAACTCACGAGGTGTCCATGTCCCTATAGAGTTGACAAGCCACGTACAGACAGTCATTTTATATTAAGCCAATCACCAATCATAGCTCTAAAGTATTGTTTGTATTGTTAAGGATGTATCCTAGGGAGACGGTGATTTAATGATTTGTACTTCTAAGCTACAGTACCCATATTCCTTTAGATTGCGGCTTTGAAATGTCTACGGTAGATTACTAGGGCATGATTCATTAAGATGTTCTATTGTTAGAATAGCAAAAGAGGCGGAATCACATCACGCAAAACAAAAGAGCTTCATTTCATAAATCAATTTTAAAGGAAATGCTGAATTATATAAAATACTTTTTTATACAAATGATGGATTTGCTCGATGATGTGGACTATGCTGCCATGCATGCTGAGATATGACACGGTCAAGGTTAAGGGGCTTGTCCACCAGCCAAACTGGAATTATCTATGGCAAATTACAAATATGGCGATGTTTCTTTCAAAAAGCTCAACTCTCGTCAATATTCTTTAGGACACTTGATCCAAACCGGGTAGAGGAAGCAATCCAGTTAAGTAGCTGTATCTAAAGTGTCTTCCTGCAAATTTTTTTTTCTTCTGGTAGATTTTTGCTGAAATGTTTTCTGCACCATTCGTGATGAAAATATTATATAACTGCTAATACGTGATGTTGACTTAGACATTGTCTAAATTGTGTAAGGAACTAAGGAGGGGTGTCATAGGTACGGTATGCAGGAACCAGCACCGTACCGTACCGCCTAGCCTACACGTTTTTAAAGAAATTAAAAGAGAAGTGGAAGCTAAAGCTAATTTACACGAACAAAGTAAATTTTTTTCATCCTTCATTGCGAAACATGATTTCGATGAGAAGTATCTGTAAGCTTGAACATTCAAGAATTCCTCACATTTTCAAAGTCGTCACAAGTTCTTAGGAAAAAAACTTCTTCTTACTCTGACAGCGTTAAAATAGCTTTTCTCTACTTTTCTCTTAAAGCGAACCGTGTAATTATTGTAGCAGGACATCCTACGTGATTCCTTCTAAACTGGTAACACTAAGAACAATTATTCTTCTCAGACTAGAATGTACGAGCACTATTATTAAAGAGAAACGGAGTCAACAAGTTCTACAGGATTCTGAATGGCAGAAAAGAAGACAAGACGGTGGATCGATTCTTTTGAAAGAAAATGTTGTACTTTTGTACACATTTTTTTAGAATGAGGTACATTAGGTATATTCTAGCTTTTCCTATGTGCAATATTGTATTTTCCAATGTCATTTGAAATAATGTTTTAGCAAAAAGTATTAACTATTTGCTAAAGTGTGTAGTAAATACTTTTCAAAATGTATTACCTTACTCATTTTGTTTGGCTTTGGCTAAATGACACCCATTGACGTGGTCTACGGTGACGATAGCTATTTATTTCCTAATGCACCTATAACTACCATAAATTAAGTAGGCATGGCTTTTAATGATTAGCTGGTGGATCTAATGGTAAATGACATATGAATATTTACACATAGGTAACTTTAATTTAGAGAGATTTAAAAAGTTTTGCAAAAATTTTCCATCTACGCTTTTTGTATTTTTTAAGCATTTGGATTTTGGCCTTGCTTCCTTTTGGATGAGTCTAGAGTCTTCAGCTAGCCAAGAAAACCATATAAGAACATCATGGCTGAAATGTAGATAAGATCCCGAGACTAATTACGGCTTCAGCACAAACAGTCATCATCTCATGTGTATCCCTTATCAATAGATCTTTGAGGACTTAGCGATCATGTCCTCTTTTAATATGAGGTATGACATGATATCATGAAATCTTGATAGGTACCAAGTCTCAGACTCCCTTAGGCAGTATTAACTTCCTTTCATTTTTTTTCTAAAATTTTGTGCAAAAGTAATGAATGATCCTTCCTTCAATCATATATGGTACATAGTCAGTTGTAATTTGTGGTCATATAATATCAACTTAGCTTTTCATGATAACGAAAAGAATGACTGATAAATATGAATGATAGCGATAATTATAGCTCTATTACTTTAATGCAATAAAGGCCTGAAGAAACACGAACAATATGTTTACAGTGAGGTTGCCTCCAATGCAAAAAAAAAATCTGAATTAACGTATGCCAGTTAATACTTACTGGTATTAATAATTAAAGCAATGTAGAAAAATGCAAATAATGTTCTTCCCTAACAATTTTGGCATCATCAGGTGCAGGAACGCATGAAAAAAAATATGTTTGAAGGACACTTGAAAAACAAATTACTAGTATTTTTGGAATGAAGGTGAGGAGTAGTGAGTTTCAGATTTTCTTGAAAAGAGGGAACAACTATGAAACTCTGAAGAATGCGTAAGTAACGACTAACGACTTTAGGATAATAACATTGCTTATGTTTTCTAGCAAGGATTACATTTTTTAAAAGATAAGGTGCTCTTAATTGCTCCCAAAGAAAAAGGTGTCACGTTCAAAGAGACTCTCGAGGGATTAGCTTAGACGAAAGTGATTATAAAAAAGATAATTATTTTAGATAATGATAAGGATTTGTGTAAAGCAAACATAGTTTATTGTTGTTTGGATCGTTGAGGGATTTAAGAGACAGCTTTAATCCCACAAAAAGATTCAAGGATATAATGACAGAATTTATGTAGGCAATTCTAAACTACTCATCAATTTCAAGTTTAAGAAGTAAACATAAAATTTTATTGAAACTTAGATACCGCTTTATCTTCTTAATTTTGATACGGACCATTGGCCAGCAATCTAAACCCAAACCCAACATTTAATTAGTTTAATGTATCTGTGAACATTTCATTTTCTATAGCAGACCACATTAATGCGAACTATAATTTTGGTGCTAAATCAAGCGTAGCTTTAATATCTGCGTGGGTTGAACGTTGAAGGCTGCATGCATCTAAAAAATCTAAATCGAAACCCATACATGTACGAAAACATCGTTAGTCATAACCACCATAGGCATATTTTGTCAAGTGTGTTGTTGTTATGATAATGATAAACATTCAAAACAAAAGTTTCATAAAATGCATTAAATCTTGCCATAAAATCTTTTTCAAGAGTTTCAAATGCAAATCTTACACAGTTGCTTTTGAATCTAGTAATTATTCCGTAAGATGATGCGTACTTTCGTCATCACGTTTGGAAGTGAAACAGATTGTCTCAAGAAAGGAAAAGGATTTTGTGTTTGTCATGTCTGAGTTGAACTCTAAATGTTAAATGTGGATGTTTAACGCATTCAAATTGTCTAAAGCTGGAGGGCTTGGCTCTAAAAAATGCATTTTCTACGCTTTTTAGTCGAAACCACCGACTGCCTGTAAGGATGTTGTGTTCGACACGTGTAAATGTGTCTCATAATGAAATTTGAAATTCAAGAACTCGCGCGGTTTGCAGCTTCTCAATTGTCATATACATACATTTGAATGATAAAGATCATAATTGAAATTTTGAAGATGAAGAAGGCGGGAGATATATAAATTTCATGTACACTTTCTTCTTCTGGTCAGATTGTATTTTACAAAAACAGAAATAAAATGAAGCATGTAAAATGAAATAAAAATGTTGCAATTTTTTCACAGTGTAGGTCTCTGGGACATAGTGAACAACTGAACTGAACTAGATTTCGAAACTATAAACAAATTACAGTGTAGCAATGAAGAAAACGAGTGAGTTACGATAAGCGCGTATGCATCTAGGTCAATTCTACGATAATGATGATATAGCACAAAGTAACAAGTATTAAATTACACCTACACACCCACCCCATATTCCCCTTAGTCTTCAAATCAAATTCCTGTCAAAGCAAGACATAAAAAGGGTAGGCTGTAGGCGCGCATTTATGCAAATCATTTCATACATTGGCTTCACTACATCGAAATATCGACGTGAGTAAATATAAATCAAGTAGTACAAAATTGGCGGATTTTGTAACAAGAAAAATGTGAAACTATGGTAGTGCGAGTATGGTGTGACGTGAAATGCCAGAGTTGAACTTTGATTTACGTAAAAAAAAATGTTCTTGAGATTTACCAAACTGAAAGCAAAAGTGATTTACAATGTAAAGGTCTACATTAAGCTTGTGACTGGGGTCAGGTCGACGTTGGCCATTGTTCATTCATTCTGGCATAAGTATAGTTTTGTACATACATTATGATAATTTTTTGCATAGTTTAAAATACCTACAGAGGATGAGGCAATTATCACATGAAATAGATAAAACTTGAGGAATTTTATACTCTTATTGTTTCTAAATGGAATTAATGAGCATTTTTCACTTTTCATTTCATTCTGCATTTGAAATTTCTTAATCCAAAAGTTACCCTTTTCACTGCATTGTCTCTTTAGCATTTTTTCTGTTTCTTAATTGAACCGTAGTTAATTTAAGTATTACTCTTCCATCTTTCCGTTTAGTCCATGAGAAAAAGGGAAATTGACAATGAGTCAATAATAAAACTTTTAGATAGTATACCTGAGGTAACAATTAATTTAATTGAATACTCTACCTAAACTGAAGCCAGCTCTTGTACAACAATGAAAATGAGAGTCTATCCTACTTGGATATTAAATGAGTAGTCTTTATGGCTACAATTTGCAATGCTACACGTACTTCATTAATCCTTTAGCCTCTTTTGCAGTTCTCCATTTGACACATTCTCTGGTTAAGCATGAAGATAAGAAGTGTCGCTTGTAATTTACATTTGTAGTTAACTGTTCCTCCAAAGCACTGCATGATATACTTTTCCCTTACGTTCTCCCAGGAAAAAGAGACGTAGACATATCGTGAGAATTTGTCTTGTCATTGTTAACTTACAATTTAGAAACAAGATAATATTTTTTCCAACTTTTTATTTCATTAACTTGGGAAAAAAACACGAGCATATTTACTGAAATAACTGTAGCCTACCCTATTTTTATAAGTCATATTATTAACAATTGCATTATTCATTGTTGCTTCAAGTATGGTAATAATAGTGGAGAAAATGCAAACTAGAACAATATATAAAAGCTCTGTCATTACCGTACATCAAAATAAATAAAATTGAGGGTTTGCTTGATGTCATAGTTACAACCGTTTGTATTGTTGGTACATTCAATCGTAAGATAACTCACAGGTATTGTTTTGTCCCAGGAGTATGACATTAGGTTCATTTCAGTTTGATGCATGAATGCACGCATGAAAAAAAATATCCAAGTGCAAATATGCAATACAATAGCAATTTTTTTACTATACATTGTTACATATTGTTACGTCTTACGTTATCGACATTGACTGTGTTGGGGTAACGAATAAAATGTTACATTGTTTTGGTAATGTTGCTTCTCTGAGTGAGCCTAGTGTCATCTTCACTTTCGATCATCTTCACTTTCGTTACGTGTGTTTTTCAAAATGCGTAATAAATTTGTCAATTATTTATCTCCTAAAAAAATGATATCTATTGTTTCCAAATAATTTAATGCGTAGGGAAAGGCAACATAGCACGATCCACAAGTGACAATAGTCGACTCAAAGAAGTTAATTCCTTTGAAAAAGCATTTGAGCGTTGTCACGGACGCAATATTTTAAGTTTTACGATATTATCTATTATTTTCCTGACAGCCGTTTGCCAAATAGGTCAGGCACACGTCAGCTTCATACACTTTTGAAGGAATTAATGAGATGCTCGTTTTTAATTCAATTTTCTGAAAGTATTTCACACGTTCAGTTGGTGAGTTGGTCAGTGAATCCCATTTTGTGAAAAATTTAAAAGGAGCTATTGTTAGGACGTAATAAGTTAACAATGGAGATGGAGTCATGACAAGGCACGCTATGCAATTCATGCAATTTTATTAAATTGTCCACTTGACTCTTGATTCTTTAGGCCGAATAACTGTAATGCAATTGTAGGTGGAGGAGATGCACTGAGTATTGTTGTAAAATGCATAATCCAATTCTCACAGTTCCCATTAAAAAAGTAAGCATGTTTTGCAACAGTGGCTGAATATGAGGAAAAATTGGTGATTGCGCAAGCCAAGTCAATAGTAGAAAAATGACTTAATTTAAATACCAAATCCATCAGTTGTGCGTATTGTTAAAAAAAAATTATAATTTTTATAATATGTTTTTGTTCGTAGGGCTTTGAAGAATACCATCATCAACAATATCGCCAATACCAACAACAGCAGCATACCCAGCAACAGAGAAGACACGCACCGTTGTTAAAACCGTCTTCATCTCCTTCGTCAAAATCCTCGTCGTCTACTTCAGTCCTCGGGAGATTTTTGAAGTTGGGCAAGTCAAAGAGTGATATAACCACTGGAGGTTCTGGGTACTCTTTGTCTACTGTGGGTGGTGGTGGTTTATCCTCTTCGCAAAGTGTATACGGTGGAAGTAGCGGAAGCAGGGGGAAATCCAATACGAATTGCAATGATTTAGATGAGTTCCGTCTGAGTCCTTCGGTGATTCGGGATCGTAGGTCCGGTGGAGAAGATGGTACACAAGGCAAACTCTAGGAAAGACGTGAGTAGGAGTCATTCCTGGATTTACGGCTCTGTGAAGCTTCCTAGTGACTTGCCATTTGGTTACGCGGATCAATTCGGCTTCCAAGAAGGTAGCCCTGGAGGAAGTGGAGAAAGTGATGATCAAGGAGAAAACATGCCTCGCAATTCAAATCACTACATGACCACGCATAGTTTACACACGATGCAAATTCCACGGTGCCAATTAGACAATTACTGTACCTGTGAGTGTGGTGGGGAAGATATGATGCTTTCCCCGTCAGGTAGACCATATGTAGGTGCTGGAGGGAGTGTACGTGCGGGAGGTATGGCAAGGAGAGGAAATAGACCTCCATGTCATGGCTGTGCGAGAGAAATGGCAATGAATTATGCACTCCCTGCAGGAAAGAGAAAATCGGGAGGGAATGGTTCTGGAGGGGCTGCTGGAGACTCGGAGTCTTTTGTAAGCTCGGTTCGAAAGCTCACGTGGAAAAGCCTTAAGCAAGTCGTGAAAAAGAGACCGAGCTTGGATACTCTGAAGAAGATGCCACCTCAACAACTTCAACAAATGCCACAGAATCTGCAACAGATTCCTACGGAATATTTAAGCGCGCCCGTAGTCCCCATGCCATATTTATCTCCGTCGGCGGTGGCAGCAGCTTCAGCTACTTCTTCGGTGGACATGATGCCATCTCCTGCTGCATCAATGTCTCCCCAAAATCATAATCCCATGGCGAACTTGGCACCTAGCCATTATTCTTCTACGCAAGCGCCTCGCATTAGTCATCACCCAAATCCACACAATCCACACAACTCGCAATCGCCCCAATCACCCCCTTTACATGACTCTGACGATCCCTCCAATTACTTCTTTCCAGAGAAAAAGTCATTTTACGCGAGTTGCAATGATATTTATGGCGACGCACCTCCACCGAACCATCACGTCACTGCGTCAGTAAGAGTTCGCCCCAAGAGAACACGCCAACCCTGGCAATTCCCGTCGAGTGAATTTGGTCCTGTTCCCAATTACGAGGAGGAAGCAAAGTCACGGGAACAGCTATACCACTCCGAGTGGGACTTACGCCATGTAATGTCCTACGATGTTTGGATGAACACTACAAGCAATGTAAAACCCCGCAACGCGGTCGCCCCTGGTCCATCCAGTTCTGGGTCTAACGCATCCAGTTCAAACTCCAAATCGTATGGAAAGTCCCACTCTTCGACTGATACAACTTCCAGACACCATCACTCCCAAAGTAGTGGTAACCTTCATGTGCCACCTCCAGACTATCTTCCAACTAAGGAGCCATCCACTTTCAGGCCCAACCCTGTCAATAAAATGAAACATTGTTCGAGCAGTCCAAATCTAGACAAGATATCCTCCAATGGTTCCGTTAAGAAATCATCATCGTCTTCCTCCTCAAGAGCATCTTTACTATCAACTAGTCTCAGTTCACAACCCTCCAACTCCAACTCTTCCACGATGAAAGTAAGCAGTGGAAGTAA
>JAANSQ010002802.1:0-11195 GCA_036850885.1 Lepidocyrtinus dapeste
ATGGTGGTTCATCTTGTATACCTACCAAGTCCAAGTTATGAAATAGCATGATACGAAACGCAATTATCCAATCCATTACGAAGTCGGTCGACGAAGAAAAATGAGAGGGACTACCTCGACACAAGTTGGTTGGTGTAGGCCAGAAGACAACCTTGCGAAATTTTTGCATGTCTGGGTAATGCTTCAGGTTAGCGAGAGTGATCCTTTGGAAAAAGATTCATTTATTTTAGTTAGAGTCTAGAGTTCGTACTAAAAAATAGTGTATGGCAGGTGTACTCTACGAACAAAAGTAATCATGAAATGCGCAATTAAACGCAAGTTTACTGGGTACCAATCATTTCAAAGTAAAGACACTAAATAACATTATACTCGAGTACAAGACAAACTTGTAGGATTTCGGTGGACAATACACATGGAATATGTTGATGATAAAATATTATCCTCCTTTGAATTGCCTCTTGTTCGATCCTATTACATTCACATTCTTCTCGACACAACAACACAACAAACCTTACCTAAATAATGCTCGTACCGAATGATTGTTGGCAACAAGCGAAAAATGGAGACAATAAAAAGGGTGAAAAAATATCTTTTTCAACCCCAGTGAGACTCTTTAGGTATTACAAAATGCACAGACGATAAACTCTTAGATCTTTGTTTGTACTAGATCCAATGAGCGTTTTAGAGAGAGATACACGATAATGATGGTAGATATTTACTGAAGCACAATAGAAAAAAATATTCCAAAAACATGATGCATTGCACTTGCAGATGCAGAGTTTGCTAGACAGTTTTGTCTGTCTTTTTCATCTCTGTTGTGGCTGCAATAATGATCCTTTTTATGTACTTGTAAAATACTTAATTTTTACCTGCTTCTCTAAAAGTAAAAAAGAACTACCTAAAATGGTTTTTACAATGGTTTAGTAAATGAAATACAAACAACTGAAAAGTGGACAGAGTTCATGTCTAGCCTAAATCATGACATAAAAAATGCCTTTTATGCCTTTTTAAAAAGCTTCAAGTTTCCGGAAGGAACAATGGAACAAAGCTGTTTGGTCGGTTCCTTTGACCAAACCATAAAACAAGTTAATTAAATACTAGTAACACGAAGAAAGAACCAAACAATTAAGTTGAACCCATTCTGTATAGTCCAGACGATCTCTTAATGATGATGTGCAACTTGCAATAAAAAAAAATTGAAAGAAAACAATGCCGTCGATTGCCATAAACGATTAGGAAAGGTTCCAAAAAAATACTTGAAAATTAACACATCTTCCGAACGAAAATCAGTTAAAAGCGGAATGGCCAGAAGGTAAGAAGAAACACGTTATACGCGGATTTTTCGAAGCTCACACCTCATAAAAAGTGTCCTAGTTTTATGGTCAGCTAGTCCAAGTACATGAACCATTAAAACAAAAAAAAAGATGATTAGTCCGTTCTCCTATCATCATAATTCCTCTTTACAATCCTAACATTCCCTTTAACAGCTGTCTTGAATGGTCGGATAATGTTGCAGGAAGTTTTTAAATGTGCCCGAAACCGAAAACCAATACTATTTAATCGGAGCCAAAGATGATTACGAGATCATAGTAGCATATAAATAATTTCCTGAAGTCATACAATAAAGTATCACTGGAACGTAATCCATAATCAACATCCAATACTGTCCAATTAGAGAACAATATGAATTCTAGTACGAAAATAATGCCGTTGAGAATTTAAAGGAGTTAATATCTTACCTGCTCCACGACGGCTGGAAGGCTGGTCATCTCCACTATCTCCGTCGGACATGATAAACTGCTTTAAAAAACGAGACGTGGTGCCGTATTGAAGGGAAAATTAGTTTACAGAAATCCTAGTACTCCCGCCCGACCAAAACAGCCCCCCGGAACTATATAGTCTAATTTTAAGTTTATCTAACTTTTCACAAATTGTTGTAAAAAAACAGCACAAGTAATTTCTTATTTTCACAGTCAATTATTTAAAGCCAAGCGAAGACTATTCAATAGTTTATAAACTTGATGATATTGACACAGTTACATGCTCTGCATTGGTTCCGTTAAAACATGAGACTCAACTAAAAAATGACTTGTTCGGTTACAAAGGTAAACAACAACAAAAACTTCAGATACGAAAGTCTTTTCCAGGATTTTTTTTCAGGAGTTCAAGAAGACGTAGTAACTGTTTTATGTCATTTTTCTCTTATTGTTATGGTTATCCAGGTACTGAATCACTAATGGTTTACTAAAGTGAAAGCATTCAAACTTGTAGTGAAATGTAGAGGTAGTGCGCTTGCATCAGCTAAAGCTAACTTTAAAATGGACTAATCACTGCTGAGCTGTTAAAATGTGAATCTTACAAAATCTTTTAAATTATCTTCACTTTGGGTAAATTTTGACGCGACTAAACTCCTACTTGAAAGTTTACATTATCTGTTTTTACGTCTAGCCATTTTATACAATCTCAAATGGTTTGTTCAGATCCTCCCGCCGAAAACAATATTCGGGAAGGAAGATTAGATTTCGATTTGTTTACTCAATGGCTTACGCGTCACTAATATATTCTTCATGCACTAGCTTTCATCTGAAGGAAAGCTGCACCACCACAATTACTTTGCAGAGTTTACTTTCTGTCTGATTCGCTGGACTTTTTTTAGTCTCCAGAAAAAATGAAAAAAGCTTTATAGTTGCAGATTACATTTTATCTGAACTGAATTTACTTCAGTCAGTTCTTGTCACATGGAGCATGAGTGTATCTTGATTTGTAATAGTTTTCATGGCTGCATTTATATACTGGAGATGAAGAGGAGAGAAAATTAGGATATTTCAGCACTTTCACTAGGGCAATATTTCGCCTGGAGAATAATCTTTAGGTTCTTGAGGCAGCTGGCTGTATAGGCATGTGGTAATTAGCATAAGACCTTTCAAGGTGGCAGTATATTTGGCAGTGGCGGAACAAGTATTTCTCAGGATTTAGCAATAAACACCTGCAAAACCAGTAAAAAATGAATGAGTCAAAAGTCAAATTGTATCAGTTTCAATCACAATCTGTTAGCTTACCAAAATTTGAAGACGAAATTCCTAGTGAAAGATTTAGTAATGAACACAAAAGCTAAAGCTTTCTCTCCTATTTTCTTCTCTGGGTTTGGGTCCTGAAGGAATCTAATCATTTACCAAAACCACCAATACCACTATCAGCCACACAATTCAATTGAAAACTAGGATTCTCCTTTAAACAATATGATTCTTTTCTCTGAGGAATCAATTATAGTTTGAGTGTTACACCCCGTTAGAATTTAGGAGTTTGAGTTGTCTGCAAAAGTGATGCCCGTACTTTGGTCACGGCTCTGTGGCTCCAATGCACTGGAAAGAAAGTCAGAGAGAAGTCAAATTAGACAAACGTTTCATTTGCAGTCTGACCACTTGCAAGCAAAATGAAAGAAAGAAATGTGTGTCAGTTGCAGAAAATGTTGCACAATCAATATTTCATTTCTTTCCTCCTAGCCTAATCTCCACCTCCCAATAGAACGTTATCTTTAAGACTATTTCCAGCCCTTCCTTTAATACCATCTCAAGATCCTACCCTTTAGGCAAGTATAGTAAATTCGCAAATAATTCGCACCCTATAACCCTCCTGCCCTAGTTATTTCCCTTCTCCAGCATACTCCAAAAGTAAGATCACCCCAAAAATGAAAAAAAATGATCTTTGCTCAGCCTCTCATGAAGCACATCTGCCCTAGTATGATTTCAAAACTACCCTATTCACTTCCTCGCCAACAAAGGGAGAAAAACTAAGAGCCACAACAAACAGCTACCTTTTACTAGCTACCACAACCATCTCTTAAAAAGATACACATTCACTCTCGAGTGCAAAAGAATTAAGCAATGTTTGAAGCACATTCATCACCTCCTCTTCCTCCTCCATTCATGGCATCATTTTACGAATACTTCCTCAAACTATTTCCTATTTCCAGAGACACTCTTTCAAATATTATTTTCTCCTGTGGCCCAACTCCTCCAAAGAGAGAGAACTCCTGCACCACATTAAACTCGTTCCATCGCATATAAACAGTTCATGGAGAGAGACAGAGAGATAGGAGAATATGTAAGAAAAGATAAAAAATTATATATACACCAAATATAAAAAAATCCTTTTTTATTTTTTGCAAAGAGAAGAAATAAGAAAAAGAAGAGAAGTGTTTGTTGAGGAGAGAGAACAGATGATTCTTTGCAAAAAGGTTATTCTCCTCCTTCCCTTTTGCGCTGATTCTCCTATTGCCAAAAAAAATTGCTCAGCTTCTTTCTGTATGTCCATACAGAATATAAAATTTCAGCATGTGTGAATCGAAGGCTCTCCGCTGCTACAACTACTATAAAATATAAGTATTCCTTTTTGCACCTCTCTATAAAAAAAGTCTTTGTGCAGACTTTGTTACTTTTTTCCATCTTACTTATAGAAAGAGGAGAAGCCATCATCATCATCACCTACATGATCCCCTCCACTCCAACTCTAGCTTTTGCCTTTTATATCCAAGCACATAGAAAATATAACATTTGCAGTTTTTTAAAGCTTGCTCATGTCTGCTACGAGGAGACTTGGAAAAAGATTGTATTGCAAAAAATTGCGAGAGTGTGTATGAAAAAAAGAATGTACGAAGGAGTATACTCTCCATAAAAAAAATACTTTGTACTTGTATATCATGCTCTCCACTACTCCACACACACACACTCACTCAGAGAAACACAAAGGCTTCGCTAAAATAGAACTTATGCGATATACTCTGAAAAATTTTATTATACTCATGCATACTCTCTACTATTCCTGCTTGCCTTGTAATTTTTTTTTCGCGATATTTATTATGTGATTAGGTATGTTCTATGCTGGTCTCGCCTGCTCGTGTAATATTATTATTAGCAAAAAATTACATGTTTAGGCATACTTGTAATATTTTCGGTATGAGATTTTCTTTAAAACTACTTCTCTTTCAATTTTTCTCATATATTTTTACAACGAGAGAGAGAGAGAGAAATTTGCAAAAAGTGTGTTTGTCTGGCTAGAGACAAGATACATTTTGAAAAGGTTTTTTTTGCAAATTCTATCTCTCTGTGAGTGTCTTGGTCTCTTTCTTTGTACATCTGAGCGAGAAAATATCATATGCCTCTCTGTTCGATGGATGATCAATAGGGAATGGGAATGCCAGGAGGAAAAAAAAGTAGACTTGTAATAAAATAAATGAGGTTTGTAAGTGTACTACAGAAAGGTCTTTTCCTATTAAAATTAAATACATGCATGGTCTATCCCTAAAGAAAAATTATTGCCTTTTTTTGGACAAACTCAGAAGAGGATAGAGATAGAGAGGATGATCATCACAACCTCTCTGAGAGCAGCCTTAGCTTGATAATCTCTAAAAAATACTTTGGGATATACATGATCCTTTTATTGTCCATGTGTGTGTAAGCCTAAATAAAAACAATATCTATGGAAAGGAAAATTATTTGGCCAAGACATGATTATGTGCAGGCACCTCACAGGTATTGTTGTTTTCCTATTGATAAATTATACTGTTCTATCCCTTTGAATCAGATACACCATATGTTTCACTAAAGGAATGTACTTTAAGAAAACGTTGAGCTGTACGGACCGTATGTGCCTATTATACATTTTATCCTGTTGACTGTCTGCAAAAAAAATAGAGTTTTGTTTGGATATTGTCTTTGTGTAAAGTTTTGAATGTAACACTGTATGAAGGGGAAAAATGCATTCCTTTAGATCTTTTCGTAACAGTCGGCTTGTCTGGTTTAAAGTACGTAACGGAGCAATATTCATCATCATTATATCATTATCATCAAAGAGGCTAGAGCAGCAGCATCTATAAATTCTTTTGAAGTTTCGTAACAAAATTTTAACGACTGGGTTTCTCAATGAGGTAACGTATTTTTGAATCAAATCTTTGATAATGACTGGAGGATCGAGGATCGTAAGGGAAAAAAATGTTTGATTGACAGAGCCTGGCCTACAGCTTGTAAGTGGAAACATGTCGTTTCGCAGAAGAAACCTAAATTTTCTAGGAAATTAGGGATGAACTAGAGGAGAAAAGTAGTACATGCACCCATTACACTTCCCACTTCAATCAACCGTAAAAAATATACCAGAGCTAGAGAAATATGTCCCGTAGGAAGGTCTACTAAACAGAAACTATTTTTGCCTCTAGACCACACCTTATTCACGAAAATTAGGTAATGAGAGAAGATAATCTTGTTGAAATTGAATGAGGAAACTAAGGACTTGTATTTATAACACTCTTACGATATATTTGACACTGTTTACTTCACACGAATGTGTCGAACAGCACGTGGAAATATTAAGAACATGCACAGTATTAATTTCTCCCACTTTCACTGTTTACTTTTATTCTCCAGTGATATTGCCGGTGGAAAAAAAATATTTGGTAAATGCACAAGAATTTCTTTAGAAAATCAAAACTTCATGTTACTCCAAACTCCAATCACTCGTCATGTCCATTCTTTTCCTCTATTGAATTACAGAGACCACATGTAGTGACACACACACGCTCATTTGAACTTTTTCCAGTCGGCGAGAGCGAACAATATGGGAGTGCTTACAAAGTGATATGAAATCACTATCCAGAATCAAATCCATTTTCTTTTACTTTCACCTCCATCCGGCATAGCACTATTTTCTCTAGAGTTTTCTCTTCCTTTTTGGAGAAAAGTCCCTAAGAGAAAATCCTAAAGGAGATAAAACCTTTCACTTTCTCTCCAGGACAAGGCAACTTTTTCAAATATGGGCCAAATCTATGTAGTCGCCTGGACAATTTTGTTACGAATATTTCTCACGTTTCATCCTTCCTGCTCCCTCCTGTACTCATAGAAAATAAGCTTTAGTAGAAAAAAGGTTCCTTTTCCTACGAAACGCAGGGTCAATGCACCATCATCCTTACGAAAGCAAGTACGGCTAGGACTTTATGCTATAGCGGAGAAAACCTCCTAACAAAGCACAAACTCTCTTTCTCGGCCTAAGCCTAAGACCCATCGAAAACGTATTGAGAGAGAAAAAATGAAATTCTTTGCATTTCTCATTCTCTCTCTGCTCTAATATGCTCTAACATAACGTAATCTTCTAGCATGGCTTGAACGTATACGATTGTACAAGAAAAAGCTAAGATACGACTAGAGTACGGGAGAAAACGCTTCTTCCTACTGTTCCAATTTTCATCCTATTTTCCCAAATAGAAACAACCTCCTGCTTCACATTTTTTTATGCACTCTCTTCTATGTGGAGCTCTACGCACACCAAACACCAGACTCAGACAACACAAAATACATTTTTTGCATAAGCTACAGTACATACCCGAAAACCAATATCGGCCTGTATGCTTTCTTCCTTCGCAAAATTCTTTAGGTCTGCTTTACACGGATAATTTTGCAAAATACGATAACCACTATAATGTGATTAATTATGTAAGGAAATGAGTCTAATTGCTTAGAGAACTAGACCCAGACACTCATGATCTATATGACAGGTTGAATTCTATGAAAAGTTTTTTAATCCTCGGAGAAAACTTTTTTTTGGAGGGTTTCCTCCTTCCTGAAAGGATTGACACTTTGTATAGGAAAACTATAAAATTAGAGGAAGATGACACTAGCTCTTTCCTTCGAAACTTTATCCTCTTACTCTTCCTCTCCTGTCAAAAGGATGAAACCTTTTACATCAGCTCCACCAACACTTTTTAAGGCTCGTGTCTCCCCAACGAAAAAATGCGAAACTGATTAAAATTATTGAATTCCATGATTCCCCCCCATGATCTCGTGTGTGTTGGTACACTCAATTCACTCAATCAAATCATGACATCTCGACAAAACTCAACTACCCTCTTAATTTAGGAATGCTTACACTATGAAAAAAAATGCATAACGTAGTTTATGCATACGCGTCCTTTGAGATTTCAACCCTATTTAAAATGTATGGGAATGAAATGATTTTTGGAAAAAGCATATATAACGATTAACGCTCACAGAGTACACAGTAGTACACTTTATCTCTACTGACTGGACTAAATGATAATGAGCGTCTATGAAAAAACGTTAGATCCAACGATCCCAGTGTGTACACGCATTTTACATAGTTTAGTTTTGTTTGGCTGTATAGATTTTTAAATTACTTTAGATCGCTTACTTCCAAAAAAAATCCTTTATTATCATGTGCACATTCTAATTTGACTTTCTTTTCACTTTGTACAGTTTAAATTTTTACAGAGGACCAGGAGCAAGCACGGACGGGCAACTCATTTCTTCTCCTCACACAAAACACAACACAGACACAGACCAGACAGACAGAAGGTGTGGAGTCAAAATAATATAGAAGAGCGACCCACTACTATACCATGATAATCATCATCATCGCTCACATCGACGACCACGTTCGTTTGGCTGCTTTGGTCTTGGTCCTGCTGAAAAAAAAATTGACGAAGAATAAAAAAAAACATTCACACAGACAAACCGTATGAGAAGAGACTCTCTTGTCGAATACAGTTCACCACAGAACTATTTTCTGCTATGGCTATTTTATTTTTCGCTGATCATGGCTAATATGTATATAGGGCTTTGTACAAAAATGAATGTGTCTGGCAGAGCTCTGGTGGCTCTTAAACTCCAAACTCTTTTTATAGGTATACCGGGGGAAGCTTATTAGTTTTTTATGTATAACTTTGTATTATAATGATCGCCGTTACTGATGATGAGATGAGGAGGGTACACATCTATTCTTTTTTTTCTCTCTGTCTGTAGTAATAATGAATGTTACAAAAAAAAACACATTCGAAGCATTTTCATATTAATGTACACACTACTTCATTTTTTAACGTACCTTTCCATTTTATTTATTTATTATTATTAGAGAGGAAGGTAGACAGACAGGTATACATGTACACACATGAATGCGTTTACATTATGCACCATCATCATCATCAGCAATAACAACATCTGAAGCTAACATCAGCCCCAGACAGACAATCATGGCGATGATGATGATAATCATTGTGCCTTAAGAATGCATGGGAATCAAAGACTCTGAGGGAAAGAAACCTTTATAATGTAAGAGTGTACTGCATTGTGAAGAAAAAAACGTCTGGCGTTTCTTATATTCCGATGAACTTTAAGCGTTATTCACTGTTACATCATCGAGTCTTTTCGAATAATATGTATGCAATTTTTTTTTTGGCGACAAGTTTATAGACGCAACAATGCATAACGATGCTTAGCCTCTTGGGATGATGATGAGGATCACGATTTGCAGGAGCATCAGTTATATCGGCAGCGATATCATTCCTACGAGCAAATACTACACGGTCAAAACCGATAAAAAAGAAGTCCTTTTGTGTTACGTACGTTTAGAAAAAAAGAGCAACAATCTCTACTCTAGAGAATCTGCACGGTTTGTTAGGCATTGATAAAAATGTAATTATGGATGTGTGCCTAAGACTCATTCGCTCTCAGATTCTAGCATAGTTTGGGAGGAAGGACGTCTGGCTTTTGTTTTGGAGGAGAAAAGAGAGTTCATGGCAGCTCATGAGGAGAATGCATTCCTCCATAAGACACTACACTAAGCAAAACCAAGCCAAGAACGATATGAGCTATGATAGATTTTCAAGGGAAAATTAAATTTTTTTAGGTTGTTCTTAGCTCTTGATAGGATATGGGATCGATTTAATAGGATTTGTTCCTGGTGGAAATGAAATGCCAAATATGGGAGGAGGGAAATAGTTTCTGAAAAATGTGCTTTCTTTTCAACATCATGACAATATCAGAACATGACAGGAAGATTGATGTGGGATCTAGAGAAAAAGAGTCCCTTTTACAATACTCTCATTGTAGCTTAAAAGGATTTTCTATGCAAAACCGTTTCAAACTACTTACTGTCTGTATGTGAAGGGTAGATAAAAATTTGCAAAAATCGAATTTCTACGTGAGCGCGTATGTATAAACTGTAATAAAGAGAATTGCGATCCTTAATTCCCTCCTATATCGGATAGAACACAAAGCCTAGGCGAAACCATGAAATTCCATTTTTTGCGAAGGGAAGTGAAGCTTTCGCGAATTTTTTTATGGCAAAGTCTTATAATTTCTTGCCTGCTGTTATGCTCCCTACAGCAGAATGTTGCTGGGCGAATAGGAACGAACGATTGGGGGAATAGACACGAACCAAGCGATCTTTTTTCTGTTAGGGAGCTTTGAGAAAAAGCCTTGGTTTTTGGTTGGTAACACAGGAAAAACGGATTATAGCGACGATGATCGCCGTCTCGGGACGACGATGGTTGGTGGTAGGGTTGCCAAAGGAATTTTTTAGAGTGTACGGATGTCTTCAGGTATTCTGTACAGAAGGGCGGGTGAGCGGAGGGGTCAAGAGGATTTTAATTAGATAGTTTCATTTAGCTTAGAATAACTTTGCATGACTAATGAACAAGAATTTCTACATTTGAATAAGGGACAATTACAGGGATGAGATGGGCTTCGGTGCGCATTTAGTGCAGAAACCTGTAACAGTTTGTACTATGCGTAAGGAATATTGCGAACAATGCACATGCAAAAAAATGCAGTGGTAATTAGTTCAAAACTTGCGAAAAATTTTTTTTAGCGTTTCATTTTCCCGATGTACATGGAATTTTTTAACGTTGGACCAGAAAATAAGACCGGGTGGACCATCATAATATCAACCTGTTATTAAGGACCGACGCTCAATTTTTTAACTGACGATGCATTCCCTACAGCAATTTTATTGCAGATTCCATGAAATTCGTGTAAGATGAGAACCCTCAAGTGTTGGAAAAAGAACAGGTGTCATGTGGAAAATGTGATGCAATGCAAGTACATTATATGATATGGTTACATGGGAATGGAATTTATCGGTTTAATTGGAACATGGGCAGATGCACCTGGAAAATATTTTATAATTTCGATGTTTTTCAACTGAATTTCCGTTTATTGTTGCATAACTGATAGCTCTCAAGTTGCAGAATGACGTTGATGAGGAGGGCTTAGATGATGTTTTGGCATGCATAAAATATCTTTGTTGCAGATGGACGGGTGCATCCGCAAAGGAATGAAAAGGGTAGGGGATTGTTGGGAAAATGAGATAAATTCCGTGAGTCTGATGCAGAAAAAGGCAAAGCTTTTAGG
>JAANSQ010002803.1:0-11194 GCA_036850885.1 Lepidocyrtinus dapeste
GACCCGAAGGAGGCTGAGGGAATGTTTTTATTAGGGTTATGTAATCTATTTCCAGATTGATTCTTAGATTAATTCTAGATTAGATTAATCAATGATTAATCTCATTTGTAATCACTTAATCTGGAAATTTACACTATGTATATTAGATTTCCAGATTAAAAATCGACTTGACAATGAAAAATGAGATTAATCATTGATTAATTTAGGATTAATCTACTCTTGAATTAATCTGGAAGATAAATTACACAACCTTGGGTTTTATTCTCTTAAATCTTTTTATCGGCTGAGGAGCTACAGGAGCAGTCGAAATTGGTAAGAAATTATCCAGGCACCTCATTGCTGTCCACGAGAATGCACAATTCGAACGAGACTTCTCAGGAGGTCCACTCCAACGGTGGGAGGGAAGCCTAGCCTGTTGTACTTTTAAAAGAGCAAGATTTGAAACCCTGAAATAGTCTTAATTATATAAAGTCTTACATACCCGAAACTGAAAGTGCTAAAAGTATAGCAGTATTAATAATCAACAGTTGCTGATTGCCCCACATGTTATATATCTTTCGCCTGCTTTTTCGTTATGATTTGTGTGGTACCAAGAATCGTAATAAGGATATTGGGAGAATATTTTTATTTCAGAGAATAAATATGCAATAAAATTACGTAATGTGGACGCTCACACATAAATTATCTTTCAGCATTAATTCCTTACAAGAAGGAAGTAAAATAGTCAAGACTTCATCATGGGAAATAAAACTTTACGACCGACTTGAGGCTTTTTAGCAGTTTTCCATGTTGTTATATTAACAATTTGTTATCTACAGATGTGATGATAAAGTAAATGTCTCCATTGCTGGGTAGAAAAAAACTTATATTCTTTTTAGAAACTTGTTCTTTTTCTTTATTCTTCTCAAACAAATAATTTATGAGAAACATAAATAGTTTCTCTCACCCATTAGTTAAAATTAAAAGGAAATAAATTATAGTGACATTTAGAATAAATTAAAAATTTCTCACTCATTTTAACTATTCTTCGCATCTCCTTAAGACCCATTAACGATAGTACAAAGCTGGAGCGACAGCAGCAGCGTAATATCCTCCAGTGAAGCCATACCGCCGGATTCCAGTGTCTGCACTAGCGGCAAAAGCGTTATGGTAACTGGGTCCACTCAAAGTGGTTGGGAGCCCGGCAAGCAAGACCTGAGCGGAAGTAAGAGCCACAGCGACGGCCAAGATAATAAGAATCTTAACAAGTTAAGAAAAAAATCATAAGTTAATTGTTTATACATTTTGGCAGAAACTTTACGTCAGAAACACCGGAAAAAAACTTACGTATTTCATCATGTTGATATTTAATTTTTAAGTTCCCAGCGTTTTGCGGATGGTACAATTGCTTAATTTTGTGGCGACTTGTTCGTTGCTTCAGAGGACACTTGAATGTGATGAAGGGATCAACAAATCATGAGCGTTTTATACATGTGCTTGCGCAAACGCAAATTTTTCTCCGTTGAGCGATTTGTTCCCTATTGATTGCTTAAAATGAGTGCCTTGCACGCACAAAACGCACGAATACCGCTTTTTGACTGTATACTACTTTATCTTGCTAAGATCAATAGCGTTTTCCTTATTTTGAGCTTTTCGAGTCTTTTCAGTCAGAGATTTTCTCTAAGAGACGGTTCATAAAAAACACTATACAAGTTTTGAAATGGGTTGCATACTGTTTCCCCTTTTTAATCAGTAAATACATATTTTATGAACGTCCTCTGGTCCTCATAGTGGACTAACTAAAGTCATGTCTTATTTTCGGCATAAATTGTCCTCTTAATGACGTATAGGGTGAGGCTCAGCATGAAGCTTTAGCGACGAACACGAAGGTTAAAATGTTTTTTGAACATGAGGTAAAAATTAATATGCTTAAATATTAAATATAAGGATGATAAAAAAAAAGAGTTTAATCTGTAACATCATGATTTCATTTATGGAATGGAATGCTAGAAAAATTAAAATGCAAGGTGAGCTTTTAAAAAATTTTCCGTTCCCTTTTTATCTTTTAAGGTCTGCCAAGAAAATGTCACGAGATTATGTAAAGCACAGGTGTCTACTCTGTCTAACAACTTTTTCGTAATATGTGTTGATTAATAAATTTGATATGAGTGTAATGTAATTTATGGTAGGCTCACATAATCGCATACCATCAAGCATAATAGTGTTAAGTAAAATATTGGATTAGTTGGAAGGGAAACAGACATGATGATAACTCCCAGAATATCTTGACGGATTTATGAGAGTTGATGTAGTCCCTTAAACAGAAGCATAGTTAATGTAATGTTATGCGTGCGGTGTAAACTTATCAAAGTCATCATCCTCCCATCATCATACAGCACAGTAATAAGGATATCTAGTAGGTCAGGGAATCTGTTAAAAATGCAACTTGAACAAATTAGTCTCGTTCTTAATTGCGAATTGTAAAGTGCGATTGTCATGCAAAAGCAAGTTAACAAGAGATGGGATGAAGTTTGCACGTTTGGTTTCTTTTGGAGTTGTGGTCAGGTTGCAAAACATTTAATTAAAGCTCACTTCTCTCTCTGTTCTGGATACATTTTTATGCAAATTAGGAGTTTAGAAACCAAACCCATATTTTCTTTATTTAGAATGCGTGTCAAAGTTCAAAAGAACTGAAAGGGATTTCGTGGTTTTGTTGCGTTACGTTGTGGTCATTCAAAGTCAGAGTCAAGATAAGTTAGGTGAATGCCATGGGGTAAGTTAAGATATACCAGAGAGTTGACAGATTGGCTTGATATATTGACTCGATCTACACATATTAACATTAGGATAGGTCTCAAAGATCACGAAATGAGATTAAAAAATCCATGAAAGAAATTAGGTATACTTCATGTACTATTACTTTCCACAACTTCGAGTTGTGAGTAAAGTCGATGACTTGACTTGACTTGACACGTGTACTCAGTTATCCTTTATTCTCTAGTTCAAGATGCAAATATTTTGTTTGATTGAAACGATCAGGTCAGGTTCACTTGTAACGAGTCAATCAACAAAATTGAGAATGAAGTAAACAAAATGAAAATATTTTTTTTGAATCAATTCTATCCAATCCTGATGACAAGATAGATAAATAGTTTGGGCTTAAAGCGCAGCGGAATTCATTAGAAATTTCAAGTCGTGATTAAGCTTGCTGGCTCTAGGTTGTTATTCGTTCTGGTTGTTTCATGATGAGTTTCTGATGTGATGACATGACTAGGTTGGTTGTTACTCATAAGGAGCTTCCCAGTTCTCACAGATGAAATTGTCAGTAAATTATGGTTTATGAATCAATGATAAAAATGCGTGTCCGTTGACCGATTGAATTTGGACTTTTGTTTCCTCTCTCTCTCTTTTCTATTCTACCTTCCTCTCTTAATTTTAATTTTAGCCTCAAGTAGGCATGATCGGAAAATGAGGATGTGATGTAAGGACGGCACGTGGCAGTTCTTTTAAGATTGAAATTGAGATGTTTCTTTTCTTGGCTCCCAAAAACAAGAACAATTTTTTAATACTTGGGCCTTGATTCAAGATCAATTTTAAGGAAGGAAGGAAGAAATTATGTAAAGAATAAAAGTAGATATTTAATCCGCATTGTTTTAAATATGGTATCGCATCAGCTAAGTTATTGCTACTAAAAAAAATGTGTAAAAGCGAAATTACGCGTCCTCGACCTTGCACGCAATTTCATTTTGTTAATTTTGAATTATTTTAGGAGTGGCAATGACATTGAATATATTGGACAAATTGGGATATTTTATTGCGCAATCTTTTTGGGGGCATTTGAGTAGCCAAAAAACGAGAAATAACTTAAATTAAATGAAGGTAAAAAGACAGAAGGTGATAGTCGCTGTCAAGCAAAATTATAAAAATGACAATGATATAAATGAAAAAAATGAAATGACAAGAGTAATGGTTTATTTGAAACCTTTATAAATTGTTTCTTTTCTCATTTTATTCGAATCGGACCATCTTCAACTAATCTATTAGATTTATGCACATTTTCAAATGTTACATGATAACATTACTCTCAAAAAAATAAAAATCATCTGTGGGGAGCAGTGAGGAAAGGTTAATTACATACATAAAAATCCAACACGAAAAAAGTGAAAAATAGTAGCACGACGTGACCCAACTTAACCTGACACGAGATGTAAGCACCTTCATAACTTTTAAATAAAGCGAGCAAAAAGCGAACTTATATTTTAAACCGAACACAATTAAGTTAATGTTTATACGAAACCCCTCTAGAGTCTTCAGATACGCACACTATTACTAACTGTCTAGTCTACTTACTGCGCACAGCACGGCTCATAGATCATTTTTAGATTTTTAACAACTAATCAACATATCTTTTTTGGACCGTTTTTTGCTCTCTTTTCGTTTCTATTGCAGTCATCTAAGACCCTCCAGCCTCCGGAATGATTGTCTATATTGCCTCCACCACCTTCTAATTGTTTTACTGCAGGTCGCCCAAATGAGAATAGCCAAAGGAAGCCAATGACCATGCAAGCAACTGATTCGATGTTATAACCGTCGGTTATCACCGCACAAGAAGAGTTACTTTCTTTGCAGGCCTGGAACGGATGAAAATGAGAAAAGCATTTAAGCAACTTGCAACATTGAATAACGTAATTTTTTACAATATTAAATTATTAAATACCTTCTCCAAGTCTGAACTACTGCAGTCATTTGAAGGATCGTTTATGCAATTCTTTGTTGTGAGAGGATCCACCAACCAGAGGGCTACAGTACTCGGCCAGTTTCCACCGAGATTGCAGATCGTATTTAGCAAGGTCATGTAAGTTCCTCCAACTGTGGGGTCGCTGATTTGCGCAAAGAAACTCATGATCGAGACAAACATGGTGTACACGGCGATCTTTAAAGATTCCAAAAAAATAACATAAATTTTTAATGGGTCTTTTAAGTTACCTCATGGACCAGACTAATTTTAATTTTAAGTTACCTGATGCAACGCGTAGATTCCTACAATTATGGCGTAATAGCTGAATCCAGGCTCAGTCCCACCTTTCCCTCCAATGACTGCCCTAGTCCATTCCACGACCGCGATGAATACTGCTCCAAATATTAACCGGATGGGCATTGCTTTAATAAAAAGATTCAAGGGCCTATCCTTTGTGTACTTGCTGATGACCAGGGGCAAGACGATCTGCAACGGTGTCATTGGCACAGCCAACAACGCTAATTTGCTCTTGGGAACTCCATATTCTACCAACTTCAATCCTGTGACAGAGTCTGCGGCTGCGAACCCAATCTTGCATGTTATCAGGAAGAAGACAAGCTTGCGGACTTTTTTAAGGGATACGATACGAGTAAGGAGTTTGTATGTTTCAGCAACAGAGATCTCCGACTCATCAGATTCTTCGTGTTTTGCTAATACGAGAGTGGTGGTGATCATGAATATTAACCCCCAGAAAAATAGAAATCCAGGGAGGGTGATGAGCCCAGAATCGCTGGGGACTGACCTCAGGTAATTGTTACAAAAGTCTGGAGACTCTAACGCGAGGAACATGACGTAGCCGAGAAAGTAACCTGCTGTTTGGCCAACGCTGTTACAGGTGGAAGCTAGTGCCACATTACCCCTAAAGCGATTAATAATACCAAAAATATTTAATATAATACTTTCAATTCTAAATCATTCTTTACTCTTTGTTGACTAGGCTTACCGGCTTAACATAGTCAGCGCCCAACCATCTACAGCAATGTCCTGCGTTGCGGCCAAAAAGTTTAAGGCGAAGAACACCGCAGTTATCTGGTAAATTCCTCCGTTGTCAATTAAACTATCTACTGAGAAACTCAAGAGTATCATGAAAATTCCCAACAGGTACTGCATCGGAACCAACCAGGTTTTCCTCCTCCCGAACTTGGTAATGTACAAGCTATCCACTATCGGAGCCCATAGTAGCTTCAGGCTAAATGGCCAATATGCGAAACTAAACTTGGCTTGGTCGGAGTAATGGTAATTTCGGTTTTGGAGAATCATCGGAATAGATGCAATCAGCCCCAAAGGGATTCCTTGCAGAATATATAAGAGGAGAAGGAGAGACAAATTTGGTAAATCTTTCCATATGGCTGAAGTGTTTGTCTGACATTTTTGCGGCGATTTAGATTTTGCCATAATTTCAATTTAAGTCCTTATCAAAGCGAAGACGAAGAAATAAAAAAGTAACAAAACAAAAAATGGAATACAGGAGCGGGTTAAGGGACAAGGGTCAGGTACCTTGGGTCAAGGTAAGAAAATGAAAATACTTGTCGATTTATCCTTCAAAGACCACTTTTGTAACAACTTATTGCCATAATTTCAATTTAAGTCCTTATCAAAGCGAAGACGAAAAAATAAAAAAGTCTAACAAAACAAAAAATGGAATACAGGAACGGGTTAAGGGACAAGGGTAAGGTACGTTGGGTCAAGGTAGGAAAATACTTGTCGATTTATCCTTCAAAGACCACTTTTGTATAACAACTTGCAAGTTGCAACTTAGAATAAAACTTTCATCTATTTATTAACATATACTATGACTTTTATAACCCATCTTTAACTTTAAAATATTCTGCCTAATTCCGTCACTTCACTACGCAGCACCACTCCAAAAATCATATGGAACTCATCTGTTGTACACATGGAACAACTTAATTAGGATTGATGGTAGAGATCCAACCAGCCAAGTCACATATTACATTGTGCCGGTGAAATTATTTAAACACGCCTAATACAATAACTTGTCCTTACGAGAGCGACTCGACTACTCTGTTGAATTGTGATTTAAACAATGCAATTAATATATGTGCATTGTCCATTTGTCCACCAAAAATGATCAAAATCAATTGATATTTTACGCTGACGTGTGCATATGCTAAACAAGCCCTATGTCTATAATATACTGCTGTCACAGGCATTTAAATAGCTCACCTACCCGCTACAAAACAGATGGAACAGGTGCAAAAGGAAAAGGAAATGCTATAGGAAAAATAGACGAAACAAGTCTCAAGCTCTCAAGTTGATGAAAAAAAGGGTTAAAAGGAGGAAAAGGAAAGAATTCCCTAAAGTTTTATAACAAGGGCAAATGCAGATTGCAGATATCCAATGTTCTGTTATATTATGAAAAAAATGTACTTGGTCAAATAGTTGATAAACAAAAGGTGTCTAGTGCAGGTGTAAACTGTAAATCTAAACTGGTTGTAGGTTTTAAATTTGACCCGAGAGTTTAATTTAATGAATATTTTAGTGACGAGATAATTTAGTTAGTTTTAGTTTTGTGTAAATAATATTTCCTAGTCTACGGATCGACGGATATAACAGTATACATATATTATTAGTCATAATGAGAACTTAAAACCAGGTCATCACGGGTCGAAGGATAAAGAAGGGAACGGCGTTATAGGGACGAAAGTTCATTTTTTGGAATTGACAATTTGATTCCGGTAGAGTTAAAGTATAATGAGATTATAGATTTATAATGAGTACACCTACAAAGGCGGAAGCAGAAGAGGAAATCACAACTACTTCAGCAGGAACTGGAACAATGCCAATACCATCGCAGTCGTACACATCTCTTTCATTTAAAGATGACCCAGTCGTCCGCTCGCCAAAGTTCTTGACACTAGCGTCATGTTCGAAAGATCCCTGTGGGATTATATGTATGTTTATAACGTACTCGGCTGTATTTTACGCAGATTATGTCGTTACCAAATGGATAGTGATGACCACCTTTGTGAGGTTAGCAAAGGTTTATCAATTTTTGTAATTAGTTCTGATCCGGTGAGGTTTTCGTAAAAATATTTAAAAAAAAACACATTCATTACATTCTCATATTTTTAATTTTACAGTCTCTGGGGCACATTCCATGTCGTTATGTTCAACATAATCGTGGGTCTTCTTATTATGGCTCATCTCAGGACAGTATTTACTGATCCTGGTTTCGTCACTCAAAAATATCACGCAGATGACTTAAGTCCTTACGGGAAAAACAAAGCCACCGATAGTGGGGATGAATTGGACCACCAGCAACAGCATCCTCCATCAGTCCCACCTCATTATACAATTTGTCCAAGGTGTAACATTTATCGTCCGCCGAGAGCACATCGTAAGTAGAACAATTAATCATACACGAGTAGATTCAAGGATATTTAATTAATAACCAATATTAATCACGTTTTTATCAGATTGTCGAATTTGTAAAAGATGCATCCGTCGTATGGACCATCGTAAGTGGACTTGTGGATTTTTTTACCCGTCTCAAAAAATAAAACTCATTAAAGTTTTATATTTGCTAAATTATCTTTCAGATTGCCCCTGGGTAAATAACTGTGTTGCTGAAAATAATCAGAAGTATTTTATCCAATTTTTATTCTACGTGGGCATGCTCTCAGCGTACGCAATTGGGTTGGTTCTATATACCTGGGTGGAAAGTAGTCATCAAACTGAAGGACTCGGGGAGTCAAACCGCTGGGCTTACAATTACAAGTTGGGATTTCATGGTCAACTCGGTCATTTCCAAAATGGTAATCCCAACGAGGAAAAGCACGAAACCATTGGCACTGCTCCAATCAACAATGAGTCCCATATTGTAAAACAAACAAGAATGTAAGAGTAAACTTAAACCTTTCACCTTAAATTTTTGCATCTTTTATTTAAAGTTTTACTATATTTTATTTTTTTGCAGACTTCATAGTGTAATCCTCATGCTAGAAAGTTTACTCTTTGGCTTATTCGTGCTTGCCATCTTAATCGATCAGTTTTCTGCCATTTTCACCGACGAAACTATAGTGGAGCAACATATAACCGGGAAGAAACATGTAGCCCGAAATGGAAGACGGACTGGTCCAAAGAGATCAAAAATGGACCTTTTGAGGGATGTCTGTGGTGGAGGGCATTTTGCTCTTTGGATCTTACCTTGTCACACGAGAGACGAGGTTTTCTACGAGAAGCGAATGAATGAAGTAGTATAAGCACCCAAACTGATGAACTTCAGAGGAACCCAACGTTAAATTTTAATTCTCTTTATCCATTTTCGATATTAAAAATGGACCTTTTGAGGGATGTCTGTGGTGGAGGGCATTTTGCTCTGTGGATCTTACCTTGTCACACGAGAGACGAGGTTGTCTACGAGAAGCGAATGAATGAAGTAGTCTAAGCACCCAAACTGACGAACTTCAAAGGAACCCAACGTTAAATTTTAATTCTCTTTATCCATTTTCGATATTGAATTACTATTATACAAATTAGTATTGCAAATTGCTTTTGTAGCTGTATTCAAGTCATAGTTTTTTTCTGTTTCCAGTTGCATTCTATAAAAATGATGGTTATATTTTCAAAAAATGTCTAATTACAATTTTTCATTGTTAAACCCATAAATCATGTTTGGAGGTTGTGCGATTTGATACATGAATACATTATTGATGTTAAAGATTTAATGTCAAATTCAAATTACATTTCCCTAAATGTAGCTACTGGGCAGATGTGGAATCGCCTTTGTCTTCGATGTTTCTAGCTTTGTATTTAGTACTTTACTAGACGGCGAGAAAAATCAAATACCTTTCACTGTCAAAGGACCAGATGAATAGGTGGTATGAAAAATAACAGCACTGTTAATATGTCGTTTATTGGAAAGTTTTGCATTTCGTTTCTAAGTCTGTGTCGTGTCGCTTTTATCACATTAGACCTATATACTCAATAAAATAGTAATACATAATATTGTATGTACTCATTCACGTGCATATTTGCGACCAAGCAAAACAAAATCAAAATTATTTATCGAAAAAAATCGAAATCGAATCTCACTATAAATGTGTTTTAGCCTGGAGTTCATGATGCAAGACTTGTTTTTTCATTGCGCTACGCTACGCTGCTGATGTTACTAATATTATTCTGTGAGCTGAAGGAAGTCCTACCAGGCGAAATGATAATATAATTTAAATTTGAATCAATTTTTAATCGAATTGATGTTACTTAAAACGAAAAATGTTAAATTAAAGTAACCATCTTTAATATTTAAAATGATATTGCTTTAGGAGGACTTATAAAATATAATTACGTTAGATGTAGGTAGATAGTCTACGTTAAAAAAGACGTGAACTAAAGAAACGAGCGTTTTATAATGTGAATTGAGTTTAGAAATAAATAATCATGTCACAAAAATCAGAAATCATTTCAAACACGACCAGTTTGTTTTTATTTAACTTTGTAAAGAAATCTAACAAATTAATCCTTCTGAGCTGCTGCAACCAGCTCGGATTGTTTGACTGCCTTTCGCTCCTCACGACGCCTTCTAGCTTCCTTAACCTTTGCCCTGCGGGCTTCGGCTTGGTCGCTGTAAACATAAAAATAGTGAATTACAAATCTAATTTCATTTTCAAAAATGCGACCTTTAACTTTAATTCCAACAATATAGAAAGGAAAGAAGGAAGAAAATTATATATTAAACTTACTTGAGCATCTTGGTACGCGCATTCTCTGCCTTCTTCTTGTGAATGAACTCCATTAGGACTCGCTTATTTTTGAAAACGTTACCCTTAGCCTTCATATACAATTGCTGGTAGAGATGTCTATCGATCTTCTTAGATTCTCTGATTAATGAAGACATTGATATTAAGTCGTTTTACTTTAATAATGACCCGCGACAGAAATTATATGGGTGGAAAGAAACGTTAATTAATAGGGATTGTGAAGTTGTTCCTCCAACGCACCTGTACTTCTTCAGCATCCTTCGAAGTACTCTCATTCTCTTGATCCACAGAAGTTTCTCCGGCATTCTGGCGTTCGCAGTACCCTTCCTCTTTCCTGGTCCACAGTGCCTACCTTTCCTTCGTGCTTCAGTATTTGCTCGAACACGGGCTCTGCTGTGGACAGCAACTGGCTTTTTGATGATAAGACCATCCTTAGCCAACTTCCGAATGTATTGTCCTAAGATGACAAAAAAGTCAATTCACAACCTGCACATCAGTTTCTTAACTGCTTCAAGTTCACCAACATGTACTTGTCTACTTTCACTTACTGGAGTTAGCTGCTGAGATTTCGGCAGATTCGTTGGGATCCAGCCAAACTTTCTTTTTACCACAGCGAAGCACCGACGCAGCAAGGCGCTTCTGGAGTTTCAACGAACTACTGTAATAAAGTAAAAACAAAATTGGAATTAGATTT
>JAANSQ010002804.1:0-11193 GCA_036850885.1 Lepidocyrtinus dapeste
CATTTCCCATCTCCGGCAAGGACGTATGGACAAGTATTTTTATTAAATGGTTTCAAGAGCAAATTAACTCCACACGCTATTGCTAACTTCGTTTCTTGGTTTCTGAGGCTTTTGACGGCTAAATTTACTGCGACGAATGAGCTGGAACATCCACTCTCCGTAGAAATACTCGGACCAGTCAGTCCAAAAAAGAAGGAAAGCCTCGAGGCTGCTGCTCCAAAGCTGTTTCCCATATAAGTGCGATAGAAGTCTTCTTCACAGTTCTTTCTGAACAAATCCCTAAAGTCATCCATCCAGGCTCCATGAAATACAGCAGTGTCAGAACCATGAAGGCTTAATGGATCAATGCATGCGTTTTCTAATGCTTCCCAAGTAACTTCAAGTAGCAAGCGTTGTTGTGGATCAAGACTCTCCAGTTCCTTAGGGCTTATTCCAAACAGTTTTCCATCGAATTCATCTATAGGTTGGGAGAGAAACCCCCCAATTGTATTTCGCATCTCTGTTGAAGCATTACAGCCGTGATTTCCCGTCCATCTATTCTTAGGCACAGGGTTCGCTGCCGACTTTCCTTGTCTCAATAGATCCCACATTTCATTATGGTTATTTGCACTGGCATGGCGACAGCTTATTCCAACAACAGCGACTGAGTTTAAAATTTCTTGGGAATCTTGTTTACTCATTACAATCAATTTCTCCTTCGATGACGTTAAGAAAGTTTCAACATCCATTTGAATATTTTTCCAAAGGTTTAAAGTGGCCTATAATTAGTTTAAAATATTCCATGGGTGAAATTCATAATCATTGAGCATTAGCGTATACCTAAACTCATTACCAATTCCAGTAACCCGTCGTGATTTTGCCGTCTGCTAGAATCAATTATCCATTGGTCAGGTAGTCGTCCAATGTTAAATTCCCTAAAGTGGAAAATATTTCTGAATGTTACCTATGCAACTGGTTTATTTACGTAATGACTTTGATCCTTTACATCACTTCATTAGTAATAAATGCATTAAAGCAGATAGAGACGTAGCTTTGTAAAGATTTGAAAGGTTTACCACATCTAAACTGAAACTGAAGGGTTAGATTAAATTATGGAAAAAAGACGACAGCACAATGTTTACTTGCTATAGTAATGAGTTATTTGAAAAAAATCGGTTCAAGCGTTCGAGAGTTATGGTCCGAACGGACGGACACACGGACAAGTCGATATCAATACTTAGCTTGCCGGACTCAGGTCGGTAATAATTAGTGACCTGTTCTATAACTTTTACTCTATCTATCCCGACAAGCTAAACAAAGGTAGAATATGGGAAATACGCACTTCAATTCACTCCATAATTAGTCAAAATGTTGTCAGAGGATGCTTTGCCTAGGCTAAATCGGAAATTTGTTGATCGAAAAGGATATCGCAAACCAAATCATACTATGGCCAACCAACCAATGGCAAAAATTTATTAAAAATAAGATCCAAAGCGGCAAACTCATATTCATAAAAGCCGATATTGAAAATTGATATAACAATGAGAAAGTACATACCGAGTTGCGACACTGTTTTCTCCAAGGTGAAAATTGTATGATGTATCCAGAGATTTTAGTCCAGCGTTATCCGAAAGCCAACGTTTAAATCCTGTTACTTTATCCCAATATTGAGAAACGTTTTTGAATTACTTCCTAATAACATTTGGAATATAGTAAGGTCTTTAAAATTGTTTATCTCTTACCATAAAATTGATGGCTAGGGTCGCCATAGTTTGCTACTTCCTGCTTGTAAGTTTCGATATTTGGCACAAGGCAGACAACGGACAAATCAATGCCTTGCAAAAACTTATTTGAAATTAGGCAACTTAGGTATGCTGACCTTCCAGTCGATCTAAAATCAAATATTTCGTCACAATGTTTGACCACGAGCATGCCTGGAGCTAGGAATACAATCTTTCGGAAAATTGTTAACTTGAAACAATAAAACAAATATTCTTCTTGACACCCTACGCTCCTTTTTAAGGTCACCACGTGATCAAAAACGTAATCCAGGGAATCTTGATGTTTAGACAAGACTGATGCGGACACCAATGCAACAATCTTTTTCATGGTAATTACGCGACGCAATGAGGTAGCTAAAACTAAAGCTTTGACCAAATCGTCCTCTTGAATCACTGGGATTACCCACCCCTCCATTTTAATATTTTATTTCAGGGAATAAACTATGCAGACCCTTTGTCTTTTGACCTATAAGCACAATATTTTTCCGAATTAAAATTTTCTGTAGTCCCCTCACCGGATATAATCCGCTTAGATGGCAAAAAATGGTTTGGGGTGTCTTTATATACAAGTTTGCCGACGGCAGGTATTACCTAATTTGTTTTTGTTACATGGCATAGCAACAGAAACAAGTTTAAAAAATCTACATGCACGTGGCTAATTATTATTTCGTTTTGATTGAAAGCTCATTTCTTTAATTATTCATGCAATTATATCACTTTATAACCGGCAGAAACTTAGAGATCCCAAACCACTTCTCGACTATTTATAGTTGAAGGCTTAAGTCTAAAAAAGGCGTACAAGTAGGCTTAGAAAATTTGCCCTTAGGGGTTTTTTAATAGCAGAGAGGTTACTATGCTTAGAACAAAATTATGGTCGGACATAAGATGAACTAAAATTCTTTTAACTTAACATTTATTATATTAGATTATATTATATACTTCAGTCAGTCACCATCAATATCAATATCAAGTTACACTTTGTAACATTATGTGATCACGTATGTCCGTCCGTTCGTCAGTCCGTCTGGTATTACGCGCTATAACTCCTTCTCGCGTTAACCGATTTGGCTAGGTGTAAAAGACTCTTGAAATTCAGCAAGATTGGTAAAAATGTTTACCCCATGGAGGTTACTTTTGGGGTAGTATTTCTCCATAAAGAATACAAAGGAAAATCATTTATCTTAAATCTCGAGTAAAGTTTCGAGAAACTCATAAAGAAAATGTGATTATAGGTTTTCATCAATGAAATTGGGAACAACCGTCCAATGAAAAACTACTGATGATAATTTCGAATTTTCACAAATTGAGTTTTACATGGATTTATAAGTTTTCGAGGGCGGAGAATTTAGAACCTACCGTTTGCAACATGGATAAATATTTTATCGTCTTTATTAAATTATAGGTTGCATGTTCGTCACAAAATTGTGCGCTTTTTTTTGATTATTTTAAAGCTTAAATACAATAAATTAACTCCTCTATTGGCCTAAGGTTACGACGGAAAACTACTTCAAGGCCACATGGTCCACGTTTGGATGATTATGATTATAACAAAAACAAGTTTAGAATGTATATTTTTTAGCTCGCAACTGCTTTTTGGTTATTCTTAACATGTATTATTACTGCGCCAACAAGTCTTCATTTTGTACATGAAAAAGGCAAACAGTTTTCAGAAGCTTCTAGGAATTGTTGCTGTTCAGATTTCAGGATTAGAAAGGTTGGGTTTAGCACACATGTCTAGAATCTCCGGTTGGCCAAAAAAGGTTGAACATGACATATCTGACATGAGGTGCTGTCTTGGACACCTAGAGTTTTGGGAAGATGGGTTAAGAAGACGTCAAGTTTTGAAGAAGTGTAGGTACGACAGAACGTTTCGAGATTCTTAATGTAGAACACGTACATCACTTGCCACTGTGTATTAAAAGTGTGTTAATTTACACTGCATTTTATATTTAATTTAGAATAAATTTGTAGATGACCTCTACACGATTCTCAAAATTCCGAATGGGCTTTTGTTACTAAAATTACTTTATCTTTTTAACAAACGTTTTGGGTCAATGTCTACTTAGTTATTCTTTATGAGAATTTTTCCGGAATTGATTGAACAAGATTGGCTTTTTTATTGTTTTATTTCTCTTCGAATTCACAGTTCCCCTTTAAGTGGGCATCAGTTTTGTGAAACTGTACTTTAAGATTGTGTTTTGCCTCTAATATAAACGTCGTCATTGTTAGCCCGGTACCAATAAGTAATCTAAAGCATGATATATTTTGTATTAATATCAAAATAGCCAGCGCACTGAAAATTTAATATTACCGAGAGAGTAAAACCAATTTTTTTTGTTTTTTATATCGCTACTTTGAAGTCAAATACTCAAAACTTTTATGATTAATTATTTCTAATGGCTATGCATGTTTTAATTTGGACCACTGAAATTACAAATTTACGAAGTTATATTTACTGACGCATCGTTAATTTTATGAATTAATTTTAAAGCAAGCGATTAGAATGTCCAGCTAAATGCTCTCTTTTCTGCATTCTTGGTTAATTTACTCATGTTTTAAGAAGATCGGCTATTGTTTTTACTACGACCTATTTTTGTTCAATCAAAGCAAAGTTTCGACCGTGAAAACTTTCACACAGAATTTTTATAATCTTTTTATTTTCTTGAATAAGCATACACGCAGGAATGCCTATATAGGCTTCGACTTAGTTCAAGTAAACTGTAGCGATGGTGGCATTTTCTCTGGGTTCTCTCTCCTCTGCAGGTTGTTCGGAGTCTTCAAAGCCAGCCACTTTGTGATATTGCATGACATCCTTCACCATTGACTTTACAGCTGCGAAGGTTTCCTCTCCACTAGGTCTAATTTGATCTGATTATTTGGAAGATTTTTTACATTTCATTCAAAATACGTTTCCAGAATATTAAAATTTTAATTGACTAATTAAAAATGACATGTACCTACCTGGAGGCAATAGAAAACCGCGGTCACCTTCATCCCGAAGCTCGTAGCAATATGAGAATTTGATTCCAGCTATGCCTTTAGCAAAATCTTCGCTTCCTGTGAATAATAAACTATTAGCGTAAAATAGGCTATTATAATTTTATTAGAGATTTTATCATCATTTGGATGTTTTTAAACCTCCAGCGGCGGCATATAATAGCTCTGGGCTTGATCCAGCCTAAAATCACGTAAGAAATTAATATTTAAAAGAATGATTTTATAATTCAACAAACCATACCTGATACCGAGTCCCATGAACAGCTTCAAGAGCCTTTCTAGCGTTATTGGCAACCAACATCATCTCTTCTTTGTCATCCACTGGGACATCATCGTAACTGTGGTAATTTGTGAGAAAGATTAGCTTTAAGCTTATCAATTTTTAACAATATTAACCATCTTATGAACGCTTACCCCCATGGAGTAAAAATCATTTGTGAATAGGCATGAAAAGTCAAGAAAAGTTTGATTCGCTCTCGTCTCTCGTAAACGTATTCCTGGGTGGTTCTCACTTCCGGTTCTGAAGCAGCCATTGATCCTCGGTAAATCTTTGAAGATTTGTAATCATATTTTTGTAAATTGAAGATTATGAATTTATTTCGAAACTGAAAAATTAAATTTGATCTATACTTGACTGCATGGATTGCCTGAAGTGCCCTTTCCTAATTAAATAATAAAGTTCATCGAAAATAAAAAATTTCATGAACTGATTAAATTGAATACTTCAATTGAGCAGTTTATTACCTCCCCATTTGTAAGACCAATTTCGGTTCGGGTCAGTTCACTGAAAAATTAAATTTCATCAATACTTGACTGCATGGATTGCCTGAAGTGCCCTTTCCTAATTAAATAATAAAGTTCAAGGCAAATTAAAAATTTTGTTATCTGATTGAATTGAATATTTCAACTAAGCAGTTTATTACCTCCCCATTTGTAAGACCAATTTCGGTTCGGGTCAGTTCTTAAAATTTCATATTGATTTATAAATTACAAGTCTGGTCAGTGATTCCGTTATTTTGATTTTTAACAGCTTACCCAACACTGTAAAGAATAGACTTTATGAGGCAAAGTATTTTAATCGTATCTTTCAAATTAATTTAATTTTTTTGGGTCTCGTACCATCCGAATGCTCCACCAAAGAATCCTGAATTAGGACTTCGAGTTTTTCTCCACATTCTAAGTAGGAATATTATAAACTGATATAAAATTCTGGAAAGTTTGGTAATCAAAATTATAAAAAGGCCAATCTGTACCTGTCTATCTGCGTGTACTCATATCCGTCTAAAATTTAGATATAATTTTTTCAAATGACCTTGGGGTAATTCTTCGGTTAATATTGTTTTTTATTTACAATATCTCACCAGGATTCAAATTTGGATTTATAAACCAGTCCACTTCACTTACGTATTTGTAGTCTGGATTGCTTTCTCCCTGAGCGGCAATTTCGATAAGCTCATTGGCCATGTATGTAACTACAGCAGGGGAAATCTATTGAGAAATTTTTATTGAAGACAACGAAACAAATGCCGTGTCAAGGTATTAACGATTACTGTCGGTAGGGTTAATTTTATAGTTTTGGTTAACTAACCCATTCTCTGCGTTATCAATATTTGTATATCCAATGAAAATCCAATAAAACGAAAAATAAATAATCATAAAATTTCTAGGAACTTTTAGTTTTTAATTTGTAAATTAGCGTTTTGACCTAGCGTGAATCCCACCATCTATCCATACAGCTGGTTTGGATCCACCACCACCGGTGGAGATCTTAAGGACCTTCATGTCCCGTCCTTCAGTACTCTTACCATAGTTTTCAGTTTGAACTTTGTCTGGATACTGAGCAGCTTTGGATTCCATCCAATCTTGAATCTTAATCATGATTTAAAAGTGTTTTAACTAGAAGTTAATCAAACCTATTTTAAATCTACAATTTTGTTTCCTTATTTACAGTTCCTAATCGCTGGTAAGCCTCCCAGTTCATAGTCGAACCTCGATAACGTTCATTAATGATGCGTTCTCCCTCAATGGACCTATTAAAACAGAATCAAATAAGCTTACTGAGGAACTTATTAAATCACGCTTTAGATTATTTTAATCAATCATGACTCTCACTTTTGTAAATCAGCGACGGATACTTCATACGGGATATCCAAAGTGGTTAAAAGTCCCTTCATAGTCAAAACTTGTTCTGGGCAGACTACCACATCAGTAGGCATGCCCTTCACCGGGGGCGTGAGAAAGTCGAGTGTATTCGACAAATAAATTCCATTCATCGTATTCAATGCCCTTGTGCTGGTCAGGTTGACTCTTAAAACTTCATACCCGCTGTATGTCTTTCTCCCCCCGGAAATAGTGGAAAGAAAACAAGCCAACGTAGGGAGTACGAAAGCTATTGGATTGTTCTCCAGGGCTAAGCCCTCCGTATCTAAGATTCTCTCCATAGTTTGTTCTCTGCAAAGATTTTCCTCTCCACTCCAGACCAAATCTACCTTTGTTCTGGCTACGCTTTCCGTAGCCAAGGCTATGATTCTTCAAACTCATTAATTTCCTCAGGTGTTACATTTAGAATAAAAACAGACGTAATTATTGTTATGGCTAATTTATTCGCGCATATATTGCCATTATTACAACTCATTCAAAGACAAGAAAACGAGCAGGCTTACAAGTAAGGTATGTATATTTGTGCAATGCCATCATTCAATTTACTAACATCCTAACTAAGGTGCAAAAACTCATTTCTAATTAGTACGCTAATCATTTCGGTGATTCTTTTTTGCAGAAGCGGTTCATTGTCTTCTTGTATGCCTTAGGCTGTCAATGGTCAAATCGGAATAAATTTGTAGAACCATGTACTGACTATGACCATGAACTTTATATTAATTACGGCAGATGATATAATTACATAACTCCTTAACGACCAATTATTTCATGAGAGTTTTCAAGATCATTTGGCTTTTAAATTAAGTTTCAGGAGGATTATGACGACTTTTTTTCACTGAGCGATCGAAGGAACCTGAAAATGACTCGAAAACGATGGATATTATTGCCCACTCCTAAGTCTAAACAAGCAATATTCCAGCAACGTAACAGAAAGGAATGACTTGGTTAGATGAATTTTTAATTATTTGAGCTAATTAAAAGAGCAAAAATTAAAAATACATTTTATTTTGTAATTATTCAAATGCATATTACAAGATTTTATACCAGTCCAAATACATAAAAGTTCCTCGTCCCCGACAGTTCCATATCCATAATTGATAATCTCAGATTGCTCCAGTAGTTTAGATTAAATCCTTTTACACATCATCGAAGCATGAGTTCTTGAGTAATCTGATTCTATATGCAGTCAGGAAGGGATCACGAAACGGAAGCCACATGCTAGCGGAAAATGTGTAAATGGAAATGGTGTATGAACAGTAAATCACATTTAATAAGGGGTTGGTAGGAATAGTAATTTGCTAAAAGGATCAAATCCAAATACTACGTGTTATATGTATATTTGTGAAAATTTATACTACTTAGTACTTTGGACATAAGAAAATGATTACGAAACGGTTTTAATCTCTTACCGCATCCTGTAAAAAAATTATGACTTATATTAATTACACCACTTGCGGTTTTACAAGTAGCCCATGAAACGTTTTGGTGACTGCGGTCAAAACTTTCGTTCTAAGATAATAATAATATAATTAATTACACCACTTACGGTTTTACAAGTAGCCCATGAAACGTTTTGGTGACTGCGGTCAAAACTTTCTTTCTAAGACTACCGTAACAACTTAGACTTACATTATGTCGTATAAATTCTACAGTCTCAAAGAAAATAAGAAGAAAGCCAGTGCAATGAAACAATGATAAAAGAATATCCTTCACAAAAAAAACTAAAGCTAAGCAAATGCAGTTGAAAACGTAGCTGAACATAAATTTTGAAATAGTTCTAGCATTTAAACTGATTCAAATGCTTTAGATTCAACCTATATAATCGCCTCGAAGTTCTAAAGAGGTCATGAGTTATGTGTAACGTAATATGGAGGTCAAGAAATGGTACGGTCTGTTTATTTGAGTTTGAGAGTTATGGTGAAGAACATAGAGGCGGACATGCGGATAGATGGACGGAGCAAATACTAAGCTTTCAAACTCAGGCATGTAATAATAATAATAATGGAGTGAAATGAAGGAATTCTGAGTTTACCCTTGTTAAATTGACTCAGTCAAATGCTGAAGTCAAGTCACCCCTCGAATGTTCAATACACGGTACATAGATAGTTAAAAAGTCTCAGGTAGTGTCACGGCATAAAGTTAGGTCCATTCTTTGCTCTGGGGAGATAAGTGACCAGGAGGACACTAAGGAGATAAGTGAAATAGAAAGAGAAAATGATGCATTTGACTTTTAAGCCTTCTCAACCTTCTCATCGTAAAAAACGACTAAAATTTATTTAATGTCTTAAATATGTTGTCTTCAAGACAAAGAAATTAATGACGTGATGTGCATGTCTATCTGTCTTACAACATAAAAAGTGTAAAAACTTAAGAGAAGTGTGCTTAAAACGAGGCTTTGTTTTCTCCTCTGGAAATATATACCCACACCTAATCATTTCACCCTTTTTATGCATCCTAAGGGGAGCCATACTTGAGTGGTGACTCTGGCTCCACGACCTAATAATCTTTCGTCTTTTTGTTACTTTGAAATTGAATTAGTATTGACATGATGATTATGATCACACAAGCCAGTTCATGATGATCCAGTTTCTTTTGAGGAGTCTGACTGGAGAAACAGAACGACTTAGACAAGCGAAGAAAGTCCAGTGCATTCTTTCCTTTCATTCGCCCGATTTACTGGAAAATATCCAGCGGAAGATTTACATACGATATAGATTGATTGCTTCCATTAAAAATGAGAGACTACCGTATGATATTGTTAGTCATCATCGTCTCATTGATTAGTATCGTGGCAGGAAGTAACTTGAAAGTGAAACCTTGTTCTACCCATAAAGTCCAGATGGATCGCTTTAAGCCCGCTCCGAAATTAATTTTTGAGTATGACGGGCTACGTTTTGATAACAAGACAATAAAAATGGCCAGGAAGAGAGTCACTAGGGCGATGAGCTTTAGTTTGATTTGTCGGGGAAACTATCCTGTGAAACTTACACCAACTGAAGGAATCGTAGACCAAATACAGAAGCTTAAACAATTCAAGGAGAACAGTGACACTTTGTGCTTACTGAAAGAAAACCCAGATCTGAGCTTGAACGGGGAGCCACCATGCAAGCACTATGAAGATAAGAGTACATTACCGCTACGCTTGCTGGATGGTAACATAAGCGCTAAATGTCAGTCTTACTGCTCCCAGGTGGACACCTACGTCAGTATTCTACTGTACGAAAGCCAAAATACAATTTTTGGTGATGTTACGGATCATCCTGTGGTGAAAAATGATAATGTTTCCGAGGAGAACCGCACATGGGAGGAAGTACGCCAAGCGCAAAAAATACTGGGGGAAAGGGAAATTGAGCTGGTCACCCAAGACGAAGGAGCCCCAGGAAAGGTTTGGTTGGCCAAGTGCAGAGCTAATAGCTCGCGGACTGCGAGAGGTGGAATTCTCTTAGTGAATTTTAAGGTTTCAGGTGGATCACGCGTAGAAAATTGTACGTTATCAAATTTTCCTTTGAAAATTGATATTAAATATAGCAAAAAACAGAGAGTATTAAACTTGAGAAGTTTCCATTGTAGCTTCGAAGGAGTACAGGAGAGCACATACCGGAGAGCACTCTTTATGGGCAACAATCAAAGAGTCTAGCGGGAATGTGGACCGTATAAGGTGCCTTTTCCCTGAAATGGAAGACTTTCTTTGGCTGGAGAAAGAAGGGCGGAAGAACATTAAAGGTATTCCCAAAATTTCAAAGCACATTTGCTACATTGAATGACCCATGTCCTATATTACTTTCTTTTTTTACTTCCAGCCCGAATGTCTTACTGGGAGTGCGTGCTTTACTTCTGTGGAATCTTCTTTGGGCTGTTTGTAATCGTAAACATTATGATGTATTTCATTCAAAGGTGGCTGAATAGTGACTGTTGCGAATCGCCATATCAAGATCTCAGAAGCGAATCAATTTCTAGCGCCAGATCCTCCCGGCAGCAACTTCACCTTCAGAGAATTCAGACCCAGTGGTCATCTTCTATTGAGTATCAGAGAGAAAGTGAGTATTTTCCAGAAGAGACAGATTCGGACCTTCCGGAACGTTCCCTATATTTCCAGAGGGACCTAAAGGAAACCACTGTTTGAGACAGTTGGGTTATGATCAAACTACTCACTCTGATATAAACTAGGCTTCATTGAATTTTAAGTAAATTACCTTGGTGTTGCATGCCCTGCTTTAAATATGAGAAATGGTCAAGATAATAAGTTTGTGCACTTAGGTTTTACCTCTCAACTGGC
>JAANSQ010002805.1:0-11193 GCA_036850885.1 Lepidocyrtinus dapeste
AAAGTTAATATCCCAATGGACACCAAGAAAAACAAGTAAGGACAGTGACAAACGTTTAATAGGCACCAGTGGCACTACAGTAATAACACCGGAGCACAAAATTGGCTTCAGCTTTTCTTTTTCTAGTCACCATGAAAGTGCTGCTATGGTTACTTAGTAGTTTCACTTTTTGTAGTCTTCTTTCTACTTGTACACTAAAAACTAATGACGACGATGATGATGACCAAAGAAAAAAAAAAGTTTTTTTAGTACGGCCAACAACCGACATGGAATGAAAAGCAAAAAAAAGTCAAGACTTTCTTCTTTCTTTCATGTGATACGAGGCCTAAACACAATATAACCTGCGTCCCAGAAAAGTGACTTCATTCATTTTTCCCTCGAAAAGATAACTTGTATTCCCGACTGACCTGTCTGTCGACCTTCATAAAACGAAAAAAAACAACCTAAACCAAGTCCTTTCATTTTATTTTATTTGCTTTAACCAAATGCAAAGTAAATAAAAAGGTACAAAGGGAAAAAATTATTTGAGTTTTTTGATGTGACATAAATGTTACTGCCAATTTGGAAAATCACTTAACGTGCTACTAAAAAATTACACAAACTGTAACAGAAAATAAAAACACAAAATCAAATAAAAAAAAGTAACTTGGAAGATGTGGATGGAAGACATTTAATCTTGCAAAACTTGCTTGACTTGTTTTAGACATTTTTGATTAGATTTGACATGACTTACAAGAATTTCATCTAATTTAGTTTTCTACTGGAACTCTTATGAATTTTTAAGTTTAATTAGAGTATGCAAATGACAATTCCGCCATGATGCCAAGAGTTTATTTTTATTATAGTATCAAAGATGAGTTTTTAAGTTTGTAAAACTCTACTCACCATCCTCAAGTGTAGCAGCAACAGAAGGCGAACTAGTTGGTCCTTCTCCCAATTGATTGTACGCTTGGACAACTACTTCATACTCTGTAAACTTTTCTAAACCGCTGAGGATAGTGCTTAACACTGGAACAGTAGTCCCACCACCAGTCCCCATTTCAGGAGAGCCCCCAGCAGAAACCCCAGCACTAGATCCAACATCAGATGAACCAGTAGATGTGGTAGAGGATGATGAGGATGCTACAGTTCCGGATGAAGTGTCCCCTTGGGTATAGGTATTTTCAATCCTTGTCCAGTTGTACAATCCGATTTCCTCACTGCTCACGCATGCATATAAAAAATAGATTCTTGTATAAGCCTCAGCCTCAGAACAAGTCGTAATCGTTACATTCATCCAATTCACTGAAGTAAATAAGCTTTTTTTTTGCCGAAAAAGGGCAAACACAAACAACTTGAAAAATAAAGAATGACGAGAAAAGTAAACAGATACAACCAGAAGAAATATACGGAAATCAAAACACATGGAGTTTTTACTAAGCTTATCTAAAGGATCATGAATGTAGCCTTTCCTTCCTTCTTTCTCTTCTATGTGCTTTGTTTTTATTTCCCGAAATGGGATCAAATCAGCATCATTTTCCATGTCACAATCACCATCATGATAGAAACAAAACAAACGTTTTCTTTCTATGATGATGATGCTCATTAGCCAATGTTTGGCTTTACGTGCCATAAAAATGTATATTTTTCTTCTATTGCGTAAATTTTGTTGGGTAACAGGACAGTGGTCATTTTATTTATCTACATACTTCCATTTCTTCCAGATGAGCATTAGACAAAAGGAAATTATATTTGGAACATGATGATGCAGTGAAATTGCGCAAGAAAATGATTCAAAAGGACTATATCCAAATTTAGGTTGATTTGGTCAGAGACAACGAAGCAACAATAACAGAATTGAACATTGAAGTATTTCTTCTTCTCTTCCTTCTTAAATTGTGCGTTTGGCTTTTTTCCTCGATTCTGTCTTCCCTACCAAAATACGACAACGACTATGTGGCTTTTAACGGTAATCTGGTATACGTGACTGTTGTGCGTAAATAAAACTCTCTCGTAAAGAACGGAAAAGACTACTTTCTAACTTGAAATATTTTGTGATGACCAAAGCATCATAGTAGAGTCCACCGTACGTGTCCTCCAATCTAAAGTATTTTTTGCGTTGTTTAAAAGTAACCAAGAACCTTTAAAACCTTCTAACTCTTTATGTATTGTGCATTAGTGGGTTTTGTATACCTTCAGCAATTTAAAAAGTAGCGCATACTTTCTCTGCCGCATCAAAATCAAAGAGACACCGTAGGCAGAGAACAGAAGAAAATGGTCAAGCTACGATAAACATAAAAGGGAGCATATGGCCATGATTATATATTTAGTGGAATGCACTTTACTTCTCCTTCACTGAAGTCAAAGAAAAGTTCACAAGGAGAAAGTTACTAGAATTTTAAAGGAAGGAAGCAATCCAAAACGAGGACTAGTAATGCTACTATTGGCAATACGTGACTCCTTCAAGTTGTTTTAGACCTTTTCAGGTTCTCCTTTCCCCGGCTGTTATTTGAAAAAAGGCGAAGTGATTTTTTCAAGGTGACCAGAACAAATAATGTACAGTATAACCAATTGGATACTGTATATGTACCTTCTGGAAGCTTTTTTTAGAAAGACTCCTGCCTTTTCACTGTATTTCTCAATTTAATAAAAAAGGTTTCTATTTAGGAGACAACAAAATCTTTTATGATGGACTAAGTCCGCCAGAAGCACTATATAATATTTATAATGTTCATTCAAGGAAGATAAATGTTGCTGTGTCATGTGAGAGACGTGTGCCTTCAATTGTACACTACATAAAGGAAGTCTTTATTATTAAGACTCAATCGTTCATGTTGTTGGAAAATTGAGGACATGATTCTTACAAAGCGGTTTATTGTAAATGCGCACACATGGTCTACTGATTTGTCTTTTCGTAATTTGCAATAGAAATAAAGTACTAAGTCTTGAAGCTCTGAGGTAATACGATATAGAAACGATGTGACCTACTTTTGAAATAATGGTCACCGATACTTTTACATTTTTGAAGAATCATGTACGTTTTTTTTGCTACTAGGGCCTACAATCATTTTACCTGGTTTTCTTGATCCCGATATTATATCCTAGCATTATTCCGTGACGTCTGTCTTTTGCTGGAGGTTGCCAAGAAATCCTAAGCTCGGTTGAAGAGACAGGCTCAACGGTCACGTATTGGGGTGGACCACTAGGGGGTTCTCCATCCGTTGTTACCTACATTGAGAAAAAAACATTGGTAAACAAACATGACTACAATATTTAGGGAATTCTGCCCCAGAAAATTTCACAGAAAAAATAGCACGTATTATCAGTATAACCTAGGTATAATTTCTTATTTTAAACTTTGTACAGCCAAAATTTTGCAAAACCAAAGTTTTCAAAAGTTTTTTAGCATTTATGTTCATATATGATACAGACATGACTATTTATGATGATGTAGTGAATTCATTTACAATATTCACTCAAGCAACTAACCTCAAACTCCGGAGTGGGCTCCGAAGTGCCAAGTTGGTTTCTAGCCTGGAGACGAAAGTGATAAGTGACAGAAGGGAAGGAGACCACTGACGACTAAAGAGTTTTGATCCCCCGAAGTGGATTTTCTCCGCGTTGTCGTTTCGCTCCACTTCTCTATAAAATACAATAGAGAAACATGTGTGTTTATATTAAATATACTTTTAAGCAAATTACATTAAAAGGCTTTATATTAGCCCTCCAATAATCTTCAACATCATTGCTTTTAAAAAAAGGCTCTTTAGACAAGAATAAAATGCTTCCAATTTAATATTTCAAAGGACCAAATAAATTCATTTTTGGACAGCATGAAGCATTTTAACCTACAAAAGAATTAGATAAAAATTATAAGATTTATAAGAATTTTTAACATATGTATCAATTTATAAATAGAAGATTACTATTTGCCGAACAAATTAAACCCTCTAAATATATAGAAAATAAAATTATAAGAGATTTTACTATCAAAATATAAGTGAAGGTAAGCTTCTACAACAAGAACTCAATAAGCGCATTTTTTATTTTCATTTGTATTTTGTTCACTCCATTAATAGCAAAACATCATTCAAGTACATTTTTTCTCATAAAAATAATTAGAAACAAAATTGCTCGCTCTAAACTATTTAATTTTCAATTTCATAAAGTGGAGTTTTAAATGAATCCTAGCATTTCTTTAATTTTATCCGCACTTTACAGTAAAACCATCACGAAATTATTAAGGCAGATTATATTCACAGTAGCAACGAATTTGAGTGAAGAAGCTTTTTGGATGTAACATGTTAAGAGCAGTAATAAACAAAAATAAAGCACCTACAATTTTTCAAGCTTGTGGAAGTACTTCCACTGCAGAATATGCTTTATTTACCCTTTTTATTAAATTTTTTTCGTGCAAAGCATTTAAATTTCGTGTTATTAATGCTTGTTCACGGACTTTTCCTTTTTCATTATCATCAAATCTATTACAGCGAAAGTAGATCTTTAAAATGAAAAGCTCTGCACTTAACAAAAATAAACTATTTTTAGACATTTGAGCACAACAACGAATTCAGCAGCAGCATAATTTTTGCGATGGTTTTTGAAGATGATGTTGCTTACGAGAGAAAGTGGTCGGGCAGACCTAAACAAAATGAGAATACATACATGCGATTTCCTTTTACTTTCCTTACATATCGTGGTTGTCATTGCTACCACCCCTTTTCTATGGTTTTTAGAGTTCGTTGTCGCGTCTTCCTATCGTCCTCATCATCGCAAGACCAAGTTTTAATGGGAAAACTCATCCACAATGAATTTGTGAAGGAAACCAAGCAGAATTAATGAGATCAACGATGAAAATATGCTAGGCTTGCTTTCACTTTGAGAGATGTTTTGCAGCTTTGTAGTGTCTTTACAACTTTGTTTGCGTTAGCGTTACTCGCCTCTAGAGTCATAATTATCACGTTCAACTGACAACGGCAGTTTCATTTTTGGCAAACTTAGTGCGCTGGGACATACTTAGGAACATGATTTTGCAAATGTGTTCCTGTTTTATTGCAAAAAACGATCAATGAATATCACAAAGCTTGATTGGGCGGGCTAAGTTAAGCCCATTTTATTGCTTTGAAACTTACAAGTGCACAAACCTTTGATCTTTCTAAGTCTATATTAATGATTAGTTGAAAACTATCATACAGCTTAATTTTTGCCATCAATAAAATTATAATGTTGTAATTACTGACTTACCAACTGATGCAGTCAAAACGTAAGGAATACTTAGGATAATCAAGTCGCAGTGTAATCTTAATCTTACTGTCCTGAGTTTAACTGTTTCATGAACCAAGATGACTACAACAGCACACTGATTAAAAATTACTAAATTTACTGCTTGATGGAGAAAGCATTCACTAAAAACCTTGATTCCTACTGAAAAATTCCAACTTGCAATTACTTTTTTATGTGCACTTAAAGTCAATTCCATAAAAAACTGTTAGCCTTACAGAGGCAAACTTTTTTCTCAAAATCCACATCTCATTTCTCTAAAAATCCCATAATAAATACGCCTAAATCCAGTAAACACATGAGACAAGTCAAAATCAGCGAGAAAAGTGTTCAAAACGTAATATGTGACGTGAAATTCTCCTCGTAAATTTAAAAGAAACTACTTCATCTTCCAAAAAGGCTTTCTTTCGTCGGCCAAATCCACGCAAAAGTCGCCATCATTGAGGGCTTCGCTAATCGTTTGGCATTACACAAGGAAAGCACTTTTTTACGAGAGTAAAGTAAATACAATAGAAAAAATGGCGTAAAAAAGTCCTCATATTTTCTATTTCACTATAGAAGACGTTTTAGATTATACGTAATGTCACAATAATGCTGCTCTTTTCATTATTCTACTAGGCAACATAATACATTGGAATAGTACACGTTATTCTAACAACGTTTTGCCAAGAAAAAGAAATCTTTCTATATTATATTCCGTCATCCAGCTTTATTTTCGTGTCTTGTAGTTATGTTTGGTCCTGGTGTGCCATATCCGATTTAGCACTATTGCATCTAAACTAATACCGTGTCCCTGATTTAAGACTTTCCCTCTTCACTCCGATAGACTCTAGCTTTGGTTCATGTCATACTTTAGTACCCGTACCATAGTAATAACAGTCGGCCAAGCATGAGCGTATAAAGCCATCATCGGAGCAGTTATAATCTCTTCTTCTTCTGGTTCATGTCACCATATTTGGTCTAGAGTCTCGACATATTACTCCAAACTTATATGTATTTCTGTATCAAACATCCTAATAATAGATCCTCATGCTTTATGAAAATGTATTCATCAAAAATATTTTTAAAAATCACATAATTTCTGCTTCATACAATTTTTAAAGAACTTGAAACCCTCATTGACTCAAAAAACGTATTTCACAATATTTTTCGCAGGTGGATCGAGTGCGAATTTCTAATATATTTTTGAGCTCATTCACAGTCCACTGGTTTAAAATGGGTTTGATACGTTTACGTAAGTGTGCACTTCTTTTCAGCTCTTGTAATAAGATGAATTTTTTTTTAAATATGGAGAGCCTTCAGCAGTCTAACTATTTCCTGGAGCAATACGATAAATAATGCTTAGGTATATAGGTAATGTGTAGCATACGCAACATAGATCCTGTGAGATGTAATACATTTCTCATTTCTGAGACCATCCATCCATTCATGCATGATACGACGATGATGATCATGATGATGCTACATTTTTCTCCATTTTTCCCCAAACGGTACTCAGATAGAGGAGCTTGTAACTATAAACCCTAGAGCCTATTTCTCCCCTAGCCTGTCACCACTTTCTTATCCTCATAATCTATTACTGGTAATATATTTTGTCGATATTAAAAAGAGGGATTATCTTCTCCCGCTAGCACCGTTATGGGAAACAAGTAAGAACGAATAATGACGAAAACATGCTGTTGGTAAACTACAAAACTAATCCTTCCTATTAAATTGTCCTGTAATTTTTCTGGTCTATCTGAACTTTGAAAAACTCTCGGGGACAAAATCTGCTGATTAAAATATCTTTAAGAAAATCTTAAATTCTTTGCATTTTTCATGTAGTCTGATCTATGCATAATTATTCTAAACATTCAAACAAATTGTTTTAAAGCTTCAGCTAAATTACTGATTACCCTTAATTTGACTAACGAAGCAAAAAAAAATCCTTCCAAAAACTTTTAAAATTTATCCTTAAAACGTCAACATAAGCTCCTCAACACATTTCATTAAAAAAAACTGCTGAACCGTCTGCGTTATTTCCTGAAAGATTTAAAAAGCTTTCTCTCTGCTTTCCCAAACTACAGTTTACACTTTGGATTTTGGTTAGAGAGACGAAAAGGGTGAAAGGGAAAACTCCACATTTTATTTTTGACGTACGGTATTAGATAAGCAAAGAGAAGAGAATGAGATAAAAAAAGATGATGGAATTCATTAATACATTTAATCCCATAACGCACCCAACAAGCCTAAATCGTTGTACCTGTAATTCGTTACATTCTAGCGGTGCGTTATATAGACAATTACGGGAATACATTTAGCTTTATAAAAAGCCTCGTTCAAAATTTTTCCAAAAAAGGAAGGAAAATCAGTCATTGCGTCGGCGAGAAAAAAAGGAACATTAAAAACGCAAGCCAAACCAGGAAAAATGTTAAAGGTAACTACGTATACCATATACACTTCTTATGAATTCCCGCATGTGCACCCTCCTTTTTATTAAGGGTTTCCTCCCAGATGATGTTCTGATTTAGCTTCTGTCAGCATTTTCCTACTCTTTATAAGTCTATGCCAACGAGGTTTACTAGCCTTAATATTCTCTTTCCTTTTTACAAAGTATTTTATGAAACAAGCTACCCATCTTAACTTACACCTCGTTTCAACTGACGTGAGCAGAAAAGGTGTATGTTAGACATTACTATACTAATTTCTTTTTTTTCACGGTGTGAACAGTTTGATATTTTCTTCTCTACTCAGCCTTTTATCTTTAAAGAAGGGAGAGCAAAAGTAAAAAAAAAGTAGGCTTAGAGAAATCTTTCATTTTTATTAAAATTTCAGAAGCGAGAGCCTTTCCCATCATAAGTTTTGTATGTTTTCGCCATTTTTATTTGCCTCTTAAGCTCTCTTCCTTCCATTTTTTCTAAGGTTTGCTTGCGCCTTGTCTTGCATAAAATGTAAGCAAAGGTTTAGGTTAGATTTAATACATTTTCTTGTTTCCAATGAGAAACTATAGCTTACCGGAACACAAGTATTGTTACAGTTTGTTCGTACAGTTTCCATAAAAAATAGGGGATTATGATGGAAGGCTGAAAAGAATTATTTTCTATGGGTTTTGTGGAAAAAGAAATGGCTTAAAAAAAGATGAAAGAATGTATTACCTACTTTCAAAAGGAGCTATGTATCGAATATCGTAGTAATAATGTTAGCAGTTTGTAGTTCCAACAATAGAATCTGTTTTTTAACTAGGCCATGTATATTCATATATATAATCTGCATTGATGTTGAAAAATACTTGGAGGAAAATAATAATATGCTTGTACATGCAGAAAATTGAGAAGGGAATTTGTATCGAGGAATTTTCTATACCTGATTGCTCCTTGAACGAGATAACGTAGTCCAGCACGTGTGCATCATTTTCAGAGATTGGAAAAGCCCAAGAGAGAACTACGGAACGGCTGGTGTGCTCTATAGCTCGAAACTCTTTTGGGGGTTGCGGACGCTCTGAAAATGAATGAGTATATAAATCCAAATTACGAAATGGATTAATGCGAGCTAGACGGATGTCTAGGCCTTTAAAATTTTTTCAAAGAATAACACTCGTGGTGTAATCTTACCTTGAACAAGTAACGAAATGCGGAGCGAATCATGGCCGAATGAATTGCTATAGGGAAAGAGAAAAAAATGTCAAAGCTGAGAAGAAGGTGGATGAGGTCAGAGTATATGAAAGTAGTCTGGTCTAGACAAGGAGGAAAAAAGTGGAGATAGTATAATATATCTCTGCAGTATCTTACACAGCTATGCACTCCAATTCTCCTCTGTCTGACAAGGCGACTTGTTGAATTATGAGTTCGGAGACCGCAGGCGATCCAGGCCCAGAACCTGGGATGTCATCAACGGTGTACCTTATGCATAGATGAAAGTTTATAGCTTAGTAACATGCTTACACCTCAGTATTACTTTTAATGCTTTTATATTTACCTATTGTCATTCGTCTCGTTCCAAGAAATTCCCTTAACGTTCCAAGTGATTTTTATGGGTTCATCCCCCTCTGCTTCACATCGAAGTCTAGCTACTTCTCCCCTACGAACCATTTCCTTTGGTGGTCTTGCCCTTATTCTCGGTGCAGCTTTAAGAATGAAACATGATTTAAGCATGATATTGAAATTTTACTACAAAGTAAACCACAAACTCGAGGTATGTGGTATTGAAAATTCCACAAATAGCTCAATTTTATAATATGCATTTGAAATTGAAACAGCTGATATATACGCATGCATGTAGTGTGTGACATTGTAATATTAACGCTTCTTTTATGTGTTGTGTTTTTCAGATCTGTAAGGTTTTTAGGGTAATACCAAAAGCTCATAACTTTCACTTTTTCATTTCGCTCTTTAAAACCAAACGTCCAGGGTGGAATTCAATAAAGCCCTTTTTTACCCCGTCATATACTACCTATAACTATACACAATACACATCTTTGCATTAGTATTCTGCCTGCACTGTACAAAAAAACTAACAAATCGGGACTAAACATGAATACCCTGCAGTAAAAAGAATATCTCGTAAAATACCAACAAAATCAAAAAATTGCATAGTAAAAACACTCAAACGCTTCACATTCCAGTTTTTATATCCCATTTAAAGTGAGCCTAGCCAAAGTACTCTTACAACTACAAAAAGAGCTCATGAGAAGAAGAAAAAACAATCCATAAAATTTACTTTTGTGACAATGCCATTATTAGAGGCATACACGCTAACAAAACTCTCCATTTTTACTACCATCCCACAACAAAACAAATAACCCACAACAACTCTAAAGTCTATTGGAAAAATCCACTCTTTAAAAAAAAATGAGCAGTGTATCGTACAATCGAGCAGACTTAAGTCTCGGTCTATTTTGATTGTGGCACGTACCCCACTTCCATTCCAGCATAGACAATCGTAATTTTATGGATTTGAATTGGAAACAAAATCGCTCTGCATGCATCCAGTTACTCATATGACAATGGTCGTAACGGGGCTAAAACAGTATTATTTCCAAATATCTACGTAAATAAATAATCTATAGACTCCAACAGAATTTTTTTCTAGCTGTGTTCCTTGAATGACTTTATCAGCCAAAAAGCCTATTATTTGGCGTACTGTTGCATTGCATTCATAAGACAGTTGTTACGAGTCTTGTATTCCTCGAGAATAACTTATTTTACTAAAAAAAACTGAACGGGATGTGCCTACATTACAAAGCTTTTTGCATTTATGGATGCTTTTCCTAGTCAATTTTTTTTTGGAAAGGAGACGATGGCAAGTGAATCCTTTTGTGTTACCAATTCATTGATTTCTTATATATCCTAGTTATTTTCCATACTTTTATTTTATTCCCGAAAGTAACTCGGAGAATTTTACAAATTGTGCATGAGTTTAAGCAAGGGACTATACTTTCCCCACAAAGGGACTTGTGCAGCCACACTGATCTCTTGTTCATTTTCTTGGCAGAATAAGATAGACTTGGTTTTCTGCGATATTCTTACAAGCTCAAACCTCATTTTCCCTCTCCCGAAAGGAATTTTCCTGGTATAAGATAGGGCTGGTTAGGCTGAGCTTCTCAAAAGACGGATGAAAAAGATAGATTTTGCCAAAACCAGGAAGAATGCATCCTCCTCTGATCACCCAAAAGATGGTCGTTTCTTCTTCTTCCCAAATGTAAAAAAAGCCACAATCGAAAAAAAGAGTGGCTTCCTTCCACTGAAATAATGTATCAGATATTTTTTTTCGTTTCCAAAAGAATCTATTATTTTCAAAGTAAAAGCCTGAATGAAAACCATAAAAAGGAATATAATGCGGAGATATTTTTATCAAATGGGGCAATACCCACTTTTTTGTATGGCATCTATCTTCTCCAGATTGTAATCGAAATAACGACGTACATTATTGAACAGTGAATAGAAAAAAAGAAGCCGT
>JAANSQ010002806.1:0-11191 GCA_036850885.1 Lepidocyrtinus dapeste
TTTTAGCACTCTTCCATCTCGAAAGATGCTTAAACCCTATCCCAAGTTTGATCACTTCATCTGAGGTCATCGTATCATGCTAATAGAAATTATCATATTACATAAAGAAATGACTTGGACAAAACAAAATGCATTGACAAAGCTAATATTTTGCCCGTGGCTAAAAATCCTGCTGCACTGGCGTATGGGATTGGCACACCCAAAAAACGTCCTGTCAAGAAATTTTTTTAAGCTTTTCTCCTTGGGCACGTGCGATAACCTTTAAAAACCATAAACATTCAAGTATGTTGTCAAACACACTCTATAATTGCTTCTAATGTTGGATTGTTGGTGCTGGTGGTCTTTGACCTCTTTCATCTTGACTAACTTTGAGGAATGGGAGAATCCATTTTGAGAATATCCGGGTATACTGGAAATACATTTTAAGCTAAACTACCATATTTAACATGGAGGCTGCTATCGAACTTAGCTAATGTCATTGTTTGTTATCAGCTACACAAAAAATCGGTTATAGTGGGATTGCGTCACTTTCTCAGTTTTTCTTACATCTTAAATTCTTATGCTCCATGTATCATGGAATTACAAACTTTACAAAGAATTAATTCAGAGATATCAGCTATCATCTACGAGACTAGAGTCTCGACTTTGGGCTGAATGTGATTACTGCGATTACCTATGTATACGAAAACAATATGACTTCTATAGGCGGTCTTCACTAGAAAAAATCATTAAATCCGTTGAATTACCCTTGAGAGTTTATAAAAGGATGTAGATTCCATTGGAGCAAGTTTCAGTTCTATTTCTGGTATTTCACCCAGTTGAGCTGAAGAAACCCACATCGTTAAGGAAGATGCTAGGTCTAAAGTCAGTTTTTGTGTTAAGCCTCTGTGGCGGGTTGGTCCTATCAGCCTCCTTGGAACAAAATGACATGAAGGAGGAAACGGTGACGGAAGTGGTTACTGCAGACCCTATCCTTAGGGACGAAACTGTTGCCCCAGGAGCTGAATTCATCATTAGGTATCCGACAACACCAGAACCTGACGCTAACGATCCTACAGCACCACCTCCAGGAGTAGTTATTGATGAGCTTAAGCCCCGAATGACTGAACAGAAGCTTATCACAGGAGATGTGAATTGCAGTAAGAATCAAAAAAAATATTACGTTATTAATCCATAAATTACGTAATTTTTTTAAAGCAAAGTTTTTTTTAAACAATGCAGTTTGCGGTCGGCCCAAACAAAGGATCGTAGGTGGGGAAAATGCAACAATTAACGATCTTCCTTGGTACGTTTCTTTTATTATAATTACGCCTACGACACACAATTTTTTGCACTTGTGCTAAATAAAAAGAATAATTGCCAAGGACATAAAATTTTTGAGGTCTAGTCATTGAAAAATGAACGGAATCAATGACTCAAATCTCATTTTCTAATTTCCATCCTGTTTTTCTCTCCGTTCCCCTTTCACACTTTTCGCCTGAGAAGTGAGCGAGTGTCAAAGTCAAAACAAATTACTTTGGTATTGAAACAAGTTTGAAAACAAGATTTTCATTCCGGTCATGATCGTAAACTGAGCATTATCAACTAATCATCCGCTCTATGAAAGGTTGAAAAGTTGAAAAGGAAAATAGTGATTGTTTTTCTACTTTTTTATATTACGTAAAGGAAAGAACGAGGATTATTTCATTTTAATTATATATTGTTGGCTTACGTAAAGTCGTAAGGAATTGTAAGTTTTGTAATTGAAATTTGAATGGTGTCTCCTTCCCGTTATGTAGGACGGTGGCGTTAATGAGGAAAAAAGCTGACGGGACGATAAGAGGTATGTTGAATAATTTAGGAATGATATTGACTTATCATAAATGAGTTCGTATTTACTGAATGTCTTTAATTGATTCTGATTTTGGCCGATATAATCATCCGGAATTTTAAGGGGTATGTTGAACAATTCACAGATTTTATTTTTCATAATTTAAACATCAATAGTTAAAATATGTTCTTAATTTTTTATATTCCAGCCCTACTGTGGAGGTACTTTGATCTGTGATGTAAGTTTAATGGCTTTTACATATTTTTATTGGCTTTTTGTTGTCATGTCACTTTTAATCTAAAATTTAATGAAAATTGTTGATTTGAACCCCGTTTCTAGAGATACATCGCAACTGCCAGGTATAGAAAATTTTTAGTCGAATTTTCGCCAAACTGTATTTCGCCAATATGGAATAGCACGAAAATTCAAAAGGGCGAAATTTCTAAAGACAAAATTTTTGGATACAATGAGATCCTAAAGCCAAACCTTTCGTAAACTTTAGCCATTGCGTAGATGGATTTGCGGCTGATGGAATTCAAGTGTGGCTTTTGGAGGAAGACTTTACTCAGGAAGATGAAAACCCTAGACCTACGGAGAAAATTGATGTGGAGGAAATTACAATGCACCCTGACTACGACAAGCGCAAAATTGACAACGACATTGCTGTAAGTTACTTTTATCCATTTAAAATACTTTACGGGGTAAATTGAGATTAAGGTGTAATTTTTTTTCATCAGCTTCTAAAATTGGCGAAACCCGTTAATATCGAACAAGGAGAATTCGTCCCAGGTACCAAAGTTTACAAGTTGAAATTTGAATAGGCTTGAATAAGTGTCACATTTATGGTTTGAAAAATATTATTTTCTATTTGCTTTTCAGCATGCGTTCCGGGTATTGTACTGTTATATCTTGATTCTTATCATCAATTAAAAAGCCTGGTAACAATAACCTAAATTATATACCCCCTTGTACTCTAGCTGACAACGAAAATCTTTACGATGGCGAAAATGCTACTGTAGCTGGGTAAATATACTATTTTCTTAGAATGGATAAGTTTGCAAATAATTTATTCACTATGCAATTTTTTGTCTAGTTGGGGTGCAACAGAAATGGGAGGGGACGTCAGTCCAAATTTGCAAAAGGTTAATTACATAACTCATGCAAGTTGAACTTACCTTCCGTATTCAATAAATCTTTCATATCTGGTTTCAGGTCGTTGTTCCAGTACTCACTAACAAGCAGTGCAACTGGAGGTAACTTGTTAAAAATATTGTAAATTTAACACAAGTCTAGAAAATATTCTGATAAAAATTTTTTTCTTGGATCAGATCATTGTACCTCGGGAAAATTACAGGTTTGCCAAACTCATTAAAACACACATTTTTACTTAGAATTCCTCCAGGTTTAATTTTTTATTAAAATTTAAACAGAGAACATGCTTTGTGCGGGTGACTTAGCTGCTGGGGGGATGGACTCCTGTCAGGTATTTCATAAGTCCCCTCAGGAACTTAGGATGTTTCTTTGCCTATAAGTAATTAGAACGTCATTTATTTTAGGGTGATTCGGGCGGACCTTTGGTGGTTGAAAGGGACAGTAGGCAGTTACTAGTTGGCGTAGTATCCTTTGGCTACGGTATGTCCTCCTAAAAACATCCTTCAAATTTACTTTTTCTAGAATAGCTTAATCTTAGCTGAATTTCTATTTTTTTACATTTTTAGGATGTGCGCAACCCTTGGCTCCAGTATGGCCAACCACTAACCTTTCTAAACTCCTATCCAGTTTTAGAAAACTGAAAACTAAATTACATTCACTTTTTTAAATTTTACAGGGAGTCTATGCTCGGGTAGGAAAACTTGCAGACTTCATCGTCGAAAACACATCCGACTGCCAATACTGCAACCGCTAAACGATGGAATTTTTAATTTATGATATTATACCATGTTTCATGTTTTCATTCTGTACGTCTTCAACAATAAATTCATTTACATTAAAAAATCTCCTAAAATTTTATTCGAATGATTAAACATGTGCATTTTAAAAATTTAAAAACCTGTGCACGTCCCAATTCAGTTGATACCATGCACCTGCGGTGTATAATTCTGTATGATTGGAATTTTATTACCAAACTCGAAATTCTAAATTAATTTGATGTTTTTCATCAACAATGCAATACCTACCTAGTACACCCAGCTGCAAAAAGTTGCATTTAAATCAAGTTTTTGAATTAATGTACTCATTTACCGGCACGATGAGTAGATGTTCAGACTCTCCTCCTTTTTGTGACTTACCGCTTCAGGGAAACTAAACCAGAGCGCAACTCTTAACCAACTCTGAAAGTCACGTAAGCTTAGCGAGTTTAGGAATGACGTAAGGAATGATGATGAGATGCCAGTTATAGAAAATTTGCATTGATGAATTGTCTGTCAACAACTATTTGAAGAAAAACCAGAAGCTAAATTTTGGTCAGTTTAAAGAAGCATTTGTCATGAGCGGATGGATAAGAAGGAAGTTAATCCTAAAATATCAATTTATCTGCTCAAACTTCACTGTACAGTTTACCATGGACCGTTTGCCATTTGGTGTAACACTTCCGTTATAGTTTGTCATTTTTGCAATTAATCTTAGAGTCATCGAGAAAATTCTATTTTGATATTAAAGCGTAAACAGGAAATCTCTCACGAAATCCATATATCACCACCGATGACCCAGTGCAAGGACGCTGCAACTGTATACTCACGTGCAAATATTTTTTTTATAAATAAATTGTGTTGTTCCTTCAGAACTTTTTGAGGACGAATATGAGAGAACGAAGCCAAAAACGAGTGGTGCAGGTGCAACATGGCTTGCAACTTTTTGCATTTTTCCTCCTTGTGACTTTATCTGTGACACTTTTGTGTCCTGGTTGTGCTGCAGCGAAAAGAAAATCTACTAAAGTTTCTACTTTGACTTATCATGAAGAAGAGGAGCCTTTGATTGTAAGTATTTACAAGAAAATGAGGCGTGTTGACTAGTGAAATATGGAATGGCTTCCTTTTCAAGATTTTTTCAAACACTAACAACTTATTAAATTAATGAGTTTTGTAAAGAATGATAACAGAGAGAGGATAACAGTGTCAAAATTATGTGAGATGATCCTTACCTACGATAACACGCTTTCGATATGCTTAGTCAAGGCGGTAGTAAAAAAGATGCCGGAACGAAGAAAGGGATGAGTTGGTGGTGACATGATAGTTGACAGATTTATCATTTCCTTGCTACTATAATTTCTAATAATTTACTAGATCTGAACACGATTATTTTATGACTTATTTTAATTCAGAATTGCTTGTCAGACATTGCGATTTCTAAATCATATGGATAAGAGGCTTAAGCTTAAACTGTAGGCTAATTTGAATACCTTATCTTTTATTACTCTTGTTGACGCTTTTAGTGAGCTTTAAAATATGCTCTGAAGTAAAAAGGAAGCTACTTTGATGTATTAGAATGAAATAAGGATCGGACTTAGTTTTGTTCAACGATTTTTATCAAGACTGACAGGACAATGCTTTTCCCTAAGCGATAATGTTCTCCATCAAAATGATCGAATGGTTAAAGTTAATTATTAGTTAGTAGTATTAAGTTAATCTCTTTTTTTTTACAAAGGATCAAATTGCCATGGAATCTAATGATAACGCCCATCAACCACCTCTTGCATCCATTCTTGCACCACCACGTCCACCAGTGTCTTATACTGGCTTCAAAATCAATCCAAATTGCAGTTCAGTCTGAAAACTAAATTATCTCATGAATCTCTCGCCAATTTAAATCCAGATTTAATCAAAGTTATAATTTTAATGCAGAGTGCGGAAAGTCTTCATATTCAAGCCCCGATGGAAATCCTCATCCGTGGACAGCCGCAATTTTCTACAAGACGGAAGGAAAAGACTCTACCTCTATACCATCCTCCCCCGTGATTCAACATTATTCTGCGTTACCAACAACCCCAAAAACGTCCATGTTATTGTTTTGCACCGGAAGCTTAATAAATGACCGTTATGTCCTCACTGCTAGTAGATGTGTGCAAGGGTAAGATAAAACAAATCATGCAATATACCCGGTACCGTTCTTCCTGAAACTGTAATGACATTTTTAATTTTCATAATATATCATAATATTCAGTAATTTACTCTTCTTCAAAGAAAAACAATGGCATTTGAGAATTTTGACTGGCATTTTCAAGAGGAAACTTTAGAAAACGTTGCCCTATTCAAACGAAGAGAGAAATGACATGAATAAACATTCACATGCAAATGATTGCGTCATACTCTACAAACTCCGAAGGCGCATCATACAGGTGTAACAATAAGATATCGTAAATTTTTACGATACGTTAATTAGATGCGAATGCCAACGGTACGGTTTTGCACTGAAAAGTAAACCCAATCTCATTTCCATCCCTCATTCCTTGACAGTCGTCAAGAAAAAGTCGTCCATTCATTATTTATCTTAAGCTTCACATGTTAACCTGTTTTCATTTCCGGTGGCATGTCACAGTTTCTTTAGTTGATGAGTAAGTCTCTTCCCCCTGAAGTAAGCCAAGAGTAATCATCTCATCTTTGTTTATCTTTTGATTCTTTTGTGAGAAAACTAGAAAACACTATCGTGAGTCATGACACATTATGCAAATTTTTAATGAACTTATCGAGAACCTTAAGGATATGTTTAATTAAAAGCGATAACTTGAAACAGTTTAGTTTTATCTAGAGATGATACCATGAGCAAACTGCAGGATTTAATTTCTTTGTAATTTACATACCAAGGGATCTACTATAGATTACCCGACAACTTTTATGTTTTTCTAGGTTAAACTCTTCAGACTTGGAAGTGTGGCTCTCTGATAAATCCATCTGGACGGACTACGACCAGCCTTTAAGGTCACTAAATGATGAGAACCAGCAGAGTACAAACCTGCTGAAAAAAATTAAAGTGGAGAAAATCATAATACATCCGGACTTTACTCCGAGTGTCTTGGACCATGAAATTGCTTTGTAACCCTCCACAATATTTTTGTAATTAATCCTGATAAATAGGCAATTACTTACTCTAATTAAGTTACTGCATAAAATTCATAGACTACGCCTAGCAGATCCAGTGAAGCTCTCAAGACGTCGTAGAGAAGACGGAAGTACCAAAAGGAGATTCTTCACCACTCCCGTCTGCCTCCCTAAGTACGATGTAATGAGTAGCTTCAACAATGAAAAACCTGCTACTCCAATAGAGAACAGCACTTTAGAAGCAAGTGTTGCATATATACCAAATCTCAAAGCGATTGTCTCCAGTTGGGACAAAAAAGGAAGGACTTCATATTCCCTAGTGCAAACTTCCGTTCCTATAGTCAGTGGGATCAAGAAGTGTCTGGAGTTATCGAACAACACTGCTGTGCTCAATGATAATATGATATGCGCTGGAAAAATCGAAGAAAATGCAGTAGATTCCTGCTCGGTACTCAATCAGATTAATTGACCTTTATTATTTAATTTTACAAAAATCTTAATCAATTCTTATGATTTAGATGGATACCGGCAGTCCACTCGTTATTTACGAAGATGGCTCCCAACGTACTAACCATCAGCCTCAAGAGCGTATCCGTCTGACATCTCCTGCTCGTAGGAATGGAAAAGAGGACAGCAGAGGACATTACACCCTAGTCGGCGTATCTTCTTGGCTGTATGGCTGCACGAATTTAACAAATGTCAACATTTTATACGACGTCATCTTCCCAGACCATACTGCCAAGCCTCAGGTGCCAGGTGTATACCAAAGAATTGAAAGTAAGTGTCCGGACTCTAGAAGTAATTAATTATGCAATCTGTCCTTTTTCGCTATGAAACAAACACCAATCCTTTCAAAGAGAATATCCTCTTTCGATAAGGATGAATTAAGTGCAAAGCAATCCAATTAATTCCTCATAAAAAATGTACCATGTCTACAAGTCAGTGAATCATGATGAGATTGAATTGCTTCTGCAAAACAAGCAAAGTACCTTAATCTCTTCCAATCCAACGATTCCCTTATCATTTTAATCCAAAAGAGAACAATCTAGGGTACATTATTTGTGATTCTAATTGCCAGTCGTAGACTCAGGGGAATCAGAGACAAATCGATAAAATATTTCAGATTGAAAAAATGCCATGTACAACTTGTTTAATCAGAGCCTCAAGGAATCTAAAATCAAATGGGATCTGATCTCTCGCTGTGAATTGATAATGACATTGATGAATGGCTATGGTTTGTACTTTGTCTTCTTTTTTTCCTTCCTTTATGCTCACGTCGATTTAAAATAATATTATCTAGTCAAAAATGTTCTTCTTTACGAGGCATGTCACAGTCACACGGTTTACATAACTGTAAAGTAGATACAAAGTAGCGAATCAAATTGCATGGGTAATGACTTGCAGTTTGCATAATACTTTGAAGCTAATTGTAAGTATGCAGTTTTTTTCTCTCCATTGTTCCTCCTGCAATAATGAGAAGTGCATATTCTTTGAATTTTAAAAGAAACAACATTTTGTGAGGTCAATGCAACAAAAGTGCATAAATAAACAGTTTTTGTTCGAAGAAGCCTAGTTGAAAAAGCCTCCTTCGGTGGAGTTTGTAGTTTTTATGAAGAAAGGTCTCATTCTCATCCTTTCATCTTGGCAAAATTTAAATTCTAGTTAATATCTTAGTAATTACAAGTTTCGCTCGTGATTATTAAGTTGGTATAACGAATGGCTCCTTCCTTTTTTTTACAGAATATATTGACTGGCTGACACATAGCACTTTGGATGCTGTCTGGTGCGCTTAGGCTGCGGTGCCCTTCATTTACATAACCTTTTGAGGTTCAAACTCTCGATAAATCTCAGGTAATCTAAGAAAGATGCCCTAAAAACAATAAATTTAAAGTGCTACACTTTTTTTATTGTATTCATTGTCGACAGACTACAGAGTAGGTATACTTTTCTAAAGAATATTGTAATTCTACAAGAAAAACTACATTTTACGATTTTCACAATCTTTTTTATGTAATTATTTATGAAATATTAGTATAAAAACTAAGATTAAACTTTATCTCAACATCTCAAGAGGACGCTGACCTTGCCAATAAGCTATGTAAATTCTTTGAAAAATCTAAGTAACTTGAGTCACGCTTTAATTCTAAGAAAAAAATTTGTTATTTAACTAAAATTTATCTTTTTAGTAAGATGATTTCAAACCTGCTCAAAAATAAAAAATGTTACGTAAGTTAAGCACCTACGAAAACTAATAAATAATTTTAAAACTGTCAATACCTTCATAATTTATCATAAGCGTATATCTATTACGCTGATTACATCCCGTGTTTGAATAATTCATTCATGACTAGTTGCTGTTGCCAACATTAATGTTTACTTGTATAATTGCTTACAGAACAAAAGACTCCAATCTGTTGGTAAAATTGTCCATAATTTTCAAAAAATATTCGAGTGCGTCGCTAAAGTGACTTGAGTCTATGACATTGACACCAAGACAATCTGTCAATGAAGACAAGAAACCTTAAAAAATATTTTCTCTTTTTAACGCATCACAACCAAACGCACTATTTTGGTTTAATTTTCACGTGACGCCTGGGTTGGTACAAAGTGTTACGGCGTCGTCTCAGCAATGCCTACAGTCTATAGAGTATGAATGGGGTAAGCAATGACAGAAAGCCAAGAATAATTGACACCAAAAAGAAGCATTTTTCCATAAATTAAATGCTCAATCAAAAGTAGAAATAGTGGTTTTCACATTTGTTTACATTTACGAAATGAGGCTAACACTGTTTTCTCTTGTGAATTTTTCAAGAATATTTTTATATCCCGATGAGAAAATGTTCTGTTATGTTGAGACGTTGAGAGTCTTGAGGAAGAGATGTTTACATTTTTTATAACCATTTTGTGTAAAAAGAATGCCTTGTGTGACTCCTATGACCATGATTATGTTTTCTCAAACTCTACTCTGTAATCAAACTGCACGGCAGTTGAGGAGAGTTTAATATTGAAACTACATTAAATTCCTGTCTGGGACGACGAGTCCATGGCGCCAGCCAACCAACTATTTTAATGTTGATTAGTAATAAAAAATTCGTATACATGGGAGAAACAGGTATGAAAACCTTGATTGAGGCTTCGCAGGAACTGCTCAAGAGATTCTTCATCTCTGACACATTCGCTTGAAAGCGTTTCTCAGCAAAAGTGATCTTGACTGCTTCATAATTATTCATGAAAAATAGAGAGACGGTAGTGGTGGTCAGGGTTTTCAGTAACCAAATATTACCAGGTAAAAACCGGATAAAATGAGTGGATTTATTAAAAAATCACTATATCAGGTTTATAATTGCTTGATTTGCTAAATAATTGTAAATCGTAAGATCGTAGTGTGACAGATTTTTACCGGAAGTGGCGACTAACCGAGTAAGTTGTCTCCCTCCATTAATCATTCTATACAGATATCATATAATTTACGGATTCTATGGATCTAATAATTACAATTACATCAATATGAATATCAAGTTAAATTACCCAATCAACTATTTTCACCAATTTTTACCAGTCCGGCTAATTTAGCATTTAGCCAGCATATACTAACCTTGGCGGAGATGCAATGAAGAAAAAAAAACAAATAGTAAGTCCATTGCACTTTTTCCGATTGCAATTCAACAAGAAAACAAGGAAAGATAAGAAAACACAGAGAAACTAAATACTTGTGTTTATGCATTGGGAATTGGGATCACCTAAAAACTCCAAAATGAGATTTACTAACCTTAATTAAAAGAATGTTTCCCTTAATTACATATCCGTCATTTCATGATTTGAGTACCTGACACCACTCGATTCGATTGACATTTTGACTAACATTGATGATTCTTCAGAGGGTGGGGATGTGACCTCCTTTTCAAAAGTTGACAAGTATCTTGACATTATGCGTCGTGACAAGTTTAATTACTATCATTTAACTGTAAAATAAAATATTAGATAACCAAGTTCACGCACGTGTGTAAAGTGCGTAACAATATTTCTCTTTACATTAGCAATGCATCTTGCATCATTTTCAGGTATATACCTATCTTTACAGCTGATTGAAAGCAAATTAAACACGTTAAAGAGTAAACGGCGGCCAAGTTTTACAAACCACGTTTGAACAAAAAGTATTATCATAGCTATTCCTCTTCAGAATTTTTTTCCGTTTTAGCTTCTCTGTCACATTCCTTCATAAAAATTTTACTACCTGCTTAAAAAATTCTGAAAAAGTACCGTAACTTTAAAAATAAAAATGAAGCATGTTCGTCTCCATAAAAAATTATTTGCATCCTTCCCCTTCTCATTTGCATATGAATCTTAC
>JAANSQ010002807.1:0-11188 GCA_036850885.1 Lepidocyrtinus dapeste
ATCTTCTAAGGAAAATCTGCCAGCTGCAATGGTAAAATCTTAACGTTTTTTCTACTTTTGAGTTCAGTGATTTCTCACAATGGAGCATTTAGCTTAGTTAAAAGAACAGCCTTAGCCGCATTTCTTGAAAAAATGTCATTCTTTTCCATACGGATTTGTTATTCTAAACATACTGATGCTAATATAATCTAACGGCCTAGCTCCTTGTACTCAAGTCGTGCATTACTTTTCATAAACTGCTGTATTATTATCTGAAAGGAAACCTGTAAAAAGCTGGCAAGAGAAGGACGGGAACAGGAAGAACAGCAAAGAAACTCATCGCCGTTGTCAGTTTTAATGGTCTTAAGCAACCGAATTTCTATGCTATCCCTACATCATCATTATTACAACTCGAGTCGGTTGCTGCTTCTTCTCGGATTTTCAACTTACTGAATCCATTTTTTTATCTCACAAACTTCATAATAAGCTCTGCGTAACGGAAGCACGAAGAAAAAGAACCAATTCTCCAATGGCTACAGCTCCATTCTCGTCTTTTCTTAAAAGACCTGATCAACGTTGCTATCACTAGTTTTAAAATACAAAGTGCTTGTTTACGTGAAGAAAAACAAGTTCCGCCGACTTGTACCCTAGCTTTTCTCCCGTATGCACAAATGTGACAGTGTATGTGTGTGTGTGCTCTTCATGAATTCTTGCAAAATAGTTTTGAGAGGACGTCTGCGACAGAAAAAGTGCACGTTTCCCACTTTAAAATTCTTTCAGTCGCTTTCTGACTCTCGGAAAAGAAGAGTGCGGTAAGAGAAAAAAGTTATTTCGTTTGAAGGATCTTTTAATGGGCGTATTCATAGCCCGAGAGAACACATAGATTCCATGACTTCCTTTGAAGTTTTCCGTACAGCTTGATTAACACGTACGTTCATTCGTTCCGTGCAAGTTTTTGGGGCTCTTATCAAAGAATCGTTTACTGAACTGATGACTGAAGAAGAATGCGTAAACTCAAACAAATCCAAAAAGCAATTTCCTTTTCTCTTCCCTTTTTAAATATTTGATTGGTTTTTAATATTTGTTTGAGGAGAATCCTAGGTGAAAAGTTGCATTTTTTTTGTGTGAAGTAGTAAGTTGTGGCAGGGACGGTACTTTTGTGCAAATGCAGAAAGTAAAGCGAAATTGTTTGCTTCTGTGACAAGAAGAAGAATTCACCCACAAAAAATCATTTCATGCGCTGCCTATGAAATTAACTTTCATTTCCCTTTCCTCCTAGTTATTATGCTGTTGTGACTCTTGTCATACTCCCGAAAGGATTTTTCTTTTCGTAGTACAACTGTCATTAGCCTGCACCCATTTCAGTTCCGGTGAATAGAGGACAGGAGAGAAAACAAAAGAGAAAAAGTGGAATAAATGTAAGGAAACGTGAGATTTCCTTCATTCTAGATTTTGTGGTTTTCCTGATAGCCTAGCTACTTTTGCGTTTCTTGTTTCCCTGAAATCATCTACATCTCATTTCCCGGAGGACTGCTACCTACTCTATCCATGTTCTACGCTACAAACTTGTTTCTTCTTAAATCCCTGCAAAAATTAGAAAAAAACGAGTTGATCATCTTTTCTCATCACCATCCCGCAGTTTGATTTGTTTTGAGCTGTGCAAAACGTACATATTGCAAATTTCATTTGTATGTCTCGAGACTCGACGACATGAGCGAAATTTGAAAACCTATCTGATACTACTCTCTCATCGTCTTTTGTGAACATCAAACCTTAAAGGCATACAAAAAAAATACTGTTTTGTACTCCAACCGACTACACTACACCTTTAGAGATTATGTATTCCTGTCTTGTCACAAAAGACTGATCTGATTGCATCATCAGTTCCTAGAAGTAAAAGTTGGACCATAGGGATCCATTTTTCGATTACTTGTTGTTCCCCACCTCTCTTTCTTGCTACCTTGTAATACGTCAGCTGCGAGTGAAGAAGATTTAAGGGACAGCAAAGGAGAGAAACCCAAACCACACGAACCTTTCAAAGGAAAAAGTTACCAATCTTACCCCACCACCACTACAAAACCAGAGAGTCAGTCAGACAAACATTCAGACGAGAAAATAAGACGAGCTGCAAAAGCTGGGTAAAAGGATAACGAGCTTTGATGTAATAATAATAATAAAAATAATAGCATCTATTTATTCCCAGGGAGGAAGGCAGAACCCACTGCTTTCTCCTGTAACGCTGCTGAGTAACACGAAAAGCGGCTAACAAGAGCTGAAGAGAGCAGCAAATATCCTCATTTTCCCTCCATTTCAGAGTAACTAAAACTTGCAAAAGTAAAAAAAAAAAATACCTTATGATGCAACACACTAGAACCCATCACAAGTTACATTACTTTAACATTATCAAAAAACATAGTCAATAGAGAGCATCTTGCACACTTTCACTTCTTACAACATCCTAGCCAAAAAGAAAGTGATCATCATCAACGATTCTTTGAAGGTTGCTCTCGTCCCTAGTCTTAAGTAAGTTGCAAGATGCAGATCCATTTTTTCCTCCTTGTTTTTACTACTCTGCTTGCTTCATCGTCCCTATCATCATTTCTCTATTCGAGGGAAGAAACGTCTTCTGTGACTTCCCACTTCTAGTTAATCACTTGAAAATATACTTGAGGGAAAAACTGCTTGTAGGTTATTTGTTTTCCCTGGACTAGACTAAAGAGTGAAAACCAGCAAGGCTACAACGGCAGAGTCAACGAGGTTGTCAAAAATCCAGTTTCACGCTGAATGATGACAACAATTGATTACTAAACCTGGTTCATGCCATTTATCCAGGTGACGCTTGTACCTTTCAGACAATCATCTCTATCTCAAGAGACTTAAGCAGAGAGAGAAAAAAAACGCTAACCACTTACAGTTGTATATTCATACGGTTCCATTCTTTACACAAGCATTGGTTTATATGCATAAGCTGGAGTGTTTCTGGCCAAAAAATTCATGCCATCTACACAAGTTCAATTAACTGGCTTAACTTGGAGAAAATTTGAATGTGGAGATAAAAAAGAGGTAGAGAAGTTGAAGAAAAGTTGTTGAGTCAGCATCCCTCGTGAACTAGAAGAGAACGTATAAAACGAGAATAATAATCAGAGGCAGGAAAGAAAATAGCAGGAAACTTGTAAAGAAAAAAAAATAAAAGAGTGGCTGCTGCTGTGGTGCTCCATTGCCAATAAAGTATATATTTCGTCCTCCAGCTTTTGTATAAAGAAAAAAACTATTTTCTTTCACGGATAAGTCATCTTAAGATTCAATCAGCCTCAAGATGATGTCTGAAACTACAAGTTTGAGTAGCGGGGAGAAGATTGTGACGACGTCAACAATGATGGACGATCCGGAGTTTTTTGGTGCGCAACCCAACTACCCGTCCGCCTATAGACCTTTCCTAGACGAATTATGCGAGAAGACCAAATTCAGCAAGAGTGAAATCCGTTTTCTTTACCGTGGATTTAAGCAGGTAACAATGGCTCATTCTTTCTCAAATTTATAAACCCTGTCTAGATATTTTTGTTTGGACCCAATGCCATGATCCAATTTTCAGGCTAATTGATACTCTAACGTAAGAAAACAAATGTTGCCAAACATTCTAAGAGGTTCGGGCAACCAGATATGTTGACTAGAGTGATCGAGATCTTACAATCTGACGCCATGTCTCTTTGTATTCCTCCTGTCAATCCATTTTTTATCACACTTTCATTGGCCCATCCCTACCGTTGATAATAAATTCATTCAAGACCCTTTTATTATGTAGTCTAACTAGTGATGTTATGATGACATCAAATAGACATAAAACGATAATGCGGAAGTAATATTTTCCAAGTAAACAAACAGTAAAGCCTTCAAAGTCAAAACGATTATGATTAATTTAATACAACACTTTTTATAGCAATTTTAAGAGGCATCGTATAAATAATAAAATATGAGCATTCCAATTATGTAGTGCTTCAACTTTCCCCAACTTCTTCTTCCATTTACAAGCAGTAATAATATTCATCGCTAAATTTTTTATTGCGGAGCATTTTAACTGCCACTTATACTTCTGGAACTGTTCACGGTCAAACGTATATTAGTATACGTGATTTTCAAACAGAAAGTGTCTAATGGTAGGGAGACTGTATCCATCCATTTTTTTACGAAAGTAGAACATCTACATTACTGCACGAAATCGACATGCACGAAGTCTCTTATAAAAACTAATATTTTTACGACTCTTTCTACACAGAAGCGAGGCTAGGTTAAATAAAAAAGAGCGGAACTGGCGTTTTTTACTGCGTTTACGGTAATATAGAAGCAAGAAATTTTTTTCATTATTGCTATATCTGCCACCCATTTCCTCCCCTAAGAAGTATGCACTCGTTTTTCTGACATCATCATTGTCGTCGTCATCACCATCATGATCATAAGCGCTTGAATTTTTTTTTTGCGAGGACGACGACGACGATACAAAATCATGTTAGGGCTTATGTATATTTCATCATAACGGTTCGGAGGATTTCCCCATTACGTTTTCAGTTGAAGGGGACAGAGAGATGAGGAAACTTGTGTTCTAGTTTGCATATTACCCATATCTGTTCCAGCTTGACTTTCCTCCCATTTTCTTTCCATACTTAAAGTTCATCTCAGAATCAGCTTAACATGGAAAGAAAGCGAAAGGAGAAAAAAAAATCGTTCAACTATAGAATAATACGCATCTTTTTATAGAATAAACCCCGAGACTCAATAGTGGTGGTGGTTTGTTGCATTATCATCACTAGCAAAAAAAATGTGTAGTTTCATGGCCAAAAATGCTGGCTTTCTCCATGCCTTGTTGCTTCTGTTAGGAATAAAAGGGGAAGTTAGTGAAGATACTGCATGCATGGCACAAGCACCAGCAAAAAAAGATCTAGTGATTGTGGGACATGTGGTGAGTCTCGCATTTCCCATGAATTTAAATTTAAATAAACTTGCAGACTCACATAAAAAAGTTTTTCTCTCCTTTGTTGGAATTATGTTTATTATCATTGCCATTATTATTATTGCTTATTGCCAGTATTTTTACAACATCCCGTATCATTATGCACTGTATTATTATCATCAGATGTCCCCTTTTCCACTCCTTGTTCACAACCATGTACCAAACAAGTAAATCTGTTAAGGTTGGCTTTCTCTTTTAGTGAATTCATGTTTATTCTTCAGTGTTTTTGGATGAACAGGGTGCTCAACAAAAGCAAAAAATGTGAATTCTTACGAATGTTGCAAACGAGTAGTGTTTCCCACGGCAGAATCTCTGAATAAAGTAGCCTTATCAGTAGGTGACGTACCTTAGCTTCTTCTTGTTTCTACTAGCAGTTATGTATAAACTCATCAGAAGCGTTGGATAGTTGGATAAGGGATACAATTTCCAAGATGCCCTAATGTCTTTATGGCACATACTTATTACTTTTGTCCTTTGACCGCTCCACCTGATAATCTATAAAGCTCAGCTAACCCAAATGTAAGGTTAAGTAGTCCATCTTGCATTGAGTTACATAGCGTGGACGGACAGACGGACGAACGGAGGGGAATGACTGAACACAGCATGCTGAAAACTTAGTTCGTAAGATAACAAGGCCATGTTCATGTATGCATCCTTTGCGTACCTCTCCCGATCAATTTCACTTTTCTTTGGAGGACTTCTCTAAGAAAAAGAATAAAACGTTTTTTCCTCACAGTTTTACCTAGATCAAACTAGACGCTCACTAGCACAATCACATTTTCTTATCTCGTCTCGTTAAATTAATGGGGGAGAAATGCTAGAGAAATACTTTTGGAATAGTTTTATGAGTTTAAGTGTGAAAATGAGCTGAACCTATGACAGAATAGCTGAAGTGAATCTCTCGCCACTTCCTCGGTCTTCTTAATTTTAGGATGGTGGAACAACATAAAGCAGAAATTTATTATGCTTAGTTTAGTGTGAGCTCTACGTTGGAAAACATATGAAGGAATTGTATGCGTACGATTCCATCAAATTTGTTTGCTCAGGTAGAACATAATGCAGTCTTTCCACCTAGTTGCTACGTATTGTTCGCAGTCTTGAGCGGGTGCGAAAATGTCATTTTTGGAGGAACCCCAAAAACTTCTCTTGCATACTCCAATGCCCCCAACTTACGTAATTAATTGCCAAGGAGCGAAGTGTTAACAAAATCAGAAGCAGCGAAACAGAAAAAAACATTTTTTTTCTCATCCACACGAGGGAAATTGGAGAATTATTAAAAGAAAATGATTAACGGTAGGATAACACGTTCCGCAAATGGTTCAAGACGGAAAACCTCGTTGAACATACTTTAGTTAGATCCTGATTTTTTTTTAAATATTTAGGCTATTTTAGCTTGCTACCATTATTTAAACTTGCGACAACTTCTACTCACTTCTACTTTTAAAGTAGACAATAAGCCAACTTGGTGGGATGCTATATAAAACTGCCAATTAAAAATGTCTCAAGTGAAGCCGCAACATCAGATGCATAAAACTCTTTGGAAATAAAGCACAGTTGTGGTGTACTACTTGGTTTTAGTTTTCTTGTTACAATTACAACCATGCTGAATGGTAAGGCAAATAAGCCTTACTTAAGCCGCTTGTTTCGACTCACTTCGGCTTCAAGACGGTTCTAATGGGCAACATGGAAAAACCCTGGGATCTTAGTTTAGGTACTTTAGTTCATTTTCATTTTTTTCGGTTTGAAAACAGTGTGACAAAAATATAAAACAAGTAAAAGTTTAGGTATTGTCGGATGTCTCTCCGGTTTTTGGTAACATTGAAAATTGCGACATTTAAAAATGGTAACATATTGGGAAATACTAGAGTTTCTTTTTAGAGTATGAAGCTGCTCTCTCGGATTCCCTCTTTTTTTCTGTGGCACGCAATAAATCTTTTTGCAGACGTCTGGTTCTAGTCCACATTTTATTGTAATGTCACAGGGAGAAACTCTCCTATGCGTTCCTCTATAAAAACAATATTACTCCCCGTATCACCCACATTTGCAATTTTTTTTATTTATGAACAGTGAAGCGATGAGCTCTAGTATCATGGCAGCCTACCAGCCTCTAAGATATATAAACCAGAAGAAAGAACGAGGCTCTGGGTGTTTAACGTTCACAAATTCTTTTTTCGGCTTCTTGTGTGATTGCGATCTCTCGCTTCCGCCGTAGAAAATGAATGTTGGAGGAAAAAATGCCGAAATCAAGTAACACACACCAGCACCTCAACATTCAGCAGTACATTTTTTGCTGAGGATAAATAAACTCTTGTGTTTACTGCGGAGGAAAGAAGATAAACACTCCCATTTACATTTTACCTCGGTATAGTTCTAAATTGCATTTCAAAATTTGTCGAGAGCAGAGGCTTCTTTCACTCTACTCGATCTAAAGTCCTTACCGAAAAGTCTCCATACGCATTTTCTTCCACTTTATTATGAATCAGAGCCGTCAAGACTTTCAGAATACGTCAGAAGATGAGATGTAGATGACATTCTTGACAAAGAGATATTTAACATCGAATTTCCATTCTTCTTTATGATCATTACGAACCACTGTCAATGTTAATATGTAAATATGAGTAGAATTTTTTTTTGCTGAGAAGTGGGTCTTGTGAGCAACTGACAACACACAATTTTGCCGTAGGCAAAATGCATGGAAGAAGAGATTTGTTCTAGTTGATCCTCTTTTCACTCAAAGTCACACTCACAAGTTTCTTTTAGTTCTGCGTCAGGCATGCTCTTGTAAAGACAACTTTACATCAAACTGCTCGCATTGTGCTATTTGTATGTTTACTTTTTGCAAGTTAGCTACAGAACTTTCAGTTGGATCTAGTGTTCGATTGGGAGTGGAACCGTTTTTGTACAGAGACATTATGTACATACTAAAAACACTACACCTCGTAACATCCACACATAAACATCCTTTTTGGCATTCAATACGCTTTTTATCTTCCCTACTAATCAATCGACCGTAATATGGAAATTGTTAATGGAGCAATATTGCATTCACATTCTGCAAATCTTTGTTCATCAAAAAACAGAACTAACGCTGGGTTTATAGTTAACTTGATGCTCTCGACATCTAAACGTGGCTTTATTTTCATTTTATACATTTATACATACGTTCATCAGTTGTAAACGTGCATGTTTAATACAAAACACAAAGAAACCGCATTAGTAACAGAAATGGAAAAAATGGAAACATTTGGCCGTTGAAAAGTAGAATTCTATTTTAATTTTCTTAGGGAACATGAAGTTTCGATGATATGAAAATCAAGTGTAAAGTCACTTGTAATTATGTAAAAATGAAGTAAAAAATAGGTGACGATGAAAGAAAACTATGTGTAAATGTATAAGATATGATGGTAAAGTAATTATTTTGTCATTTTTGGTGAACCATAAACCTACTGTAATGTTCTGTAGAGAAGGAAACTGAGAAGCTTTTAATGTTAACGCTTTATTTCCCAACCAAAAAATATTTTAACTCTTTGTACTACCATAGTGTAAAGAGAAAGTTATGTTAGCTCATCATATCATATCTGAACGGCTATAATCATACGTAATATAGCTCAAATGCAAGAAATTATTTTGGCATTTGCTGTTTGATCTCTCTGCGTTTACCCCTAGAACCATATTTCCGTAAAACCATTCAATGATTATGTTTGCTAAGCTAACTTTGCCCATCTGCTCGATCTCTCACGTCAAACTCGTGGAGGGATTCAAAGGAAACAAAAAAATAGAACGATTTGGGCAGCTTTGCGTCACCTTCTCTTCAAAATCCATTTAACCGCATGTTCCGAACTTTCCCACGATTTACTATGCTCGATCTCTCACGTCAAACTCGTGGAGGGATTCAAAGGAAAGAAAAAAATAGAACGATTTGAGCAGCTTTGCGTCACCTTCTCTAGTTTCCTCCTTTTCAAAATCCATTTAACCGCATGTTCCGAACTTTCCCACGATTTACTCATTCAAAAACCAGAGGTCGGAAATGCCTTCTTTTTAATAATATTTTGGTGTCGTGAACGTTGGGAAAAATCGCAGAAACCTTTTGAAAGTCTAGATTTAGTTTTGAAATTATCTATGATATAATTTTGTGATGTGTTGTATATCTTTTAGGAATGTCCGGCCGGAATCGTTCAAGAAGATACTTTTAAGGAAATCTACGCCAAATTCTTTCCCTATGGAAGTAAGTAAGGTTTATAGTTTTTCCCACGAAACCACAAAAGTTACATAAATAAAGTAGGGATTTATTAACAACAACACGCTATATTGAAAAATGCCATAGATTTCCCCAAAAAAAACGTCACATTTAATTTCCTAATACTGTCCTAATGACACGACCATTGAAAAATGTTACGAATTTTTGAAAAAGAAGCGAAATCATTTAGTTCCCTTGATTTATGCTTTGAGTATATATTTCCGTGATAGCTTTACATTTCGGCCAAGTTGTATGAATTCTATTAAACTCCGAATAAAATATATAACTTGCATATACTCATAGTCAAGGTTCTTCATTATCGAAAACTTTTTCTTTGTGGCGTTTCTCTACTGTGAAAAGTTTTAAAGGGTAAACATACACGTTGGAACAAACATTCGAGAAAATGATTTTCTTTATTTTTTCTCAAAGTTTGCAAAATTGTACAAAGCATCATAGTTGAAGTTCTTACTTTATCACACACAAAGGAAAAGGAAACCTTTGAAATTGAATACTATAGATTTGGAACTGTGAAAGATCCCTGGAGTAATGATGGGAAATAATCATTTCTATGGACCTGCTTCAGGTGCTTTTATTTCCATGGAAATGTATCTCTATTGCAAGTACTTACTCTCCTTTTCAATCTTTTCAATTCTGCTTTTTTTCTTTTTGCAGTAGTAAAAATTACCTTTCAAATAGAAGGGATTTTTTTGCACGTAAAAACGTTTAAGGAAATTGAGAGTGTTGAAATGTGTATTGGAAAAGGATTTAGTAAATGAAGCATAGGTATATGTCTGCAATAAATGTATGTATTTCTCATTTCTTTCATTTTCAATCAACAGACTCCTCCGTTTACGCTCATTTGGTTTTCCGTGCATTCGATGCTACCAGCTGTGGCGCAATCACATTTAAGGTAATCAAACAACCGTTTCCGTTTCCTCCGATACCACACATAAAAAGATGTTTATGCTTTTGTATATGTGATTTCACTCATTTATTACGGCATTTCTCAGAATGTTGCTTTCCCTATTTAAAAAATATCCTTTTTGTGAGTTTACGTCCAATTACGCTCGAACTAGATATTGTTTGCCGTAGAATTTCGCTAGCCAACGAAGTTTCAACGCTTATGTGTTTTCGGATCATTAAATGGTGATGTTGTACAAAAAAGTAAAAGTTTCAGCAAAGTCTCAGGTTTCCCCAAAAATTAATTAAAGAGTTCGTTAGTTCCCTACATGTATCAGCAACATAGATGGTGTGCTACGTAGAGCTTCATCAGCAGAGGCAGGTTTCATAAAGCGCTTACAGAATTAGTTCATAGTCACCAGCGGAGCAATAAATTGCCACGTCGTAAAATATTTACCAGTATCCTTTAAAATTCTATGATTGCTTTTCCACACATTTGTGCACAGTTTTTTTGTTGGTACACTCCAAAGATTTCTCATTTTCTTTCTTTGTGTCTCTTGCGTTTTATTGAAACAGGATATGATTCTTACGCTCTCAACTTTACTTCGTGGGTCGAGTCGTGAGAAGCTAAGGTGGATCTTTTCCAGACTGTATGATTCAAACGGAAATGGCTTTATAACGAAGAGAGAACTTTTTGACATCATTTCTGCCGTACATGATCTTGTTGGTGTTTCTAAGCAGGTTTGCCCTAAAATTTATGTCTTGACACAAAACCTAGCGCGTATTTTATTCCATTCTATTTTTTCTCTTGTTATTTAAACCTCGTGAAAGCAATAAGTTTTGCAATACACACTACGTTCTCCATTTTAAGGTGAAAGTGAGTACATGTCATTGTGACATCACTTAAACTTTCTCGGATTATTTTTCCTTCCAAGAAAGCAAGTATTTATAGAGGATGTTCTATCTTTAGCTACCGTATCTTTTACCCTGAAGCTTTTTAAATTCAGACTACTAAAGGATATGATTGCGTTACTTAACTTCCGCGATAACGTCTTATTCCGGCGTGT
>JAANSQ010002808.1:0-11187 GCA_036850885.1 Lepidocyrtinus dapeste
AATAAAAGTACGGTAAGTTGAGTCTACTGCTTTTGAAGTTCATAATTGATTTGAATCTTATACAATTTTGCTTCTTTTGTTTCCGTTGAATGGACGTATTGGAGAATAATTAATAATACAACGCTGATTGTTTTTGACGTAGGTACTCATGTATGTATATTGATTACTATCTCATCGGCATTGTACGCAAGTGCTGTTATCGTAATCTACCCAAGTATGCCGTTAAGCAGACGCAGCAAGGGAACGTTATCCTCACTAACATCCCTGGCGCAAGTTACTATTCATTATGGCTACATTCCTCTTTTAGTCTACCTCGGTAATAAGCCAAAACGCTGTGTTACGCATTTAAACACAGATCTTACAATTAAACACTATCTTAAAAAATCCATTGTTTCTGAATAGGTTTCCAAAGGGGAGCGGAGCCTGGAATGCCACCGTTAACCCTCCAAAGGTTAACAACATCAATTGTCTGATTTTGAATTGGTGTTATTGAAGGGTAAAGGAATTCACTTTGCAACTTCATTTTTGATTTTAATTTCAGCTTGCTGTGGCAGTAACTTCCGCTCATTCTTTTCTACTTGCCTACGTCGAGAAAACGTTAGGTTGACTTAAGTCATTGGCGACAAAAGGATTGATCATTGCTTCTAAATTAAGTTCTTGATTTTCTCATGGATTTCACATTTTTATAGAACATAACCTATTTGAATAGCTTGATTATTAAATATGTACGTCTAGTATTTAGAAGGAAGATGTTTAAAAATAGGTATTAAAATGAAGTAAACCGAAAATATAAAATTAAGAAATGTAATTCATGAAGATACATAGAATGAAGAAATTCTCGATTGTTTAATACAATTTTATTTGACCCAGAAAACTACACCTGTATAAGAATAAGTTCAATGGAATGTGTTGTCGAATCTGTTACGTAACCTCTATTAGGGATATACATAGGAACAAGATGTGCTTTGGTTATGCTTATACCTATTGAAACCTTATACCGTTTCACCCAGTGACTAATCACTTCATTATATACCTGAGACTATATATATTTACGTATAAACGTCAAGAACTGGGAAAATAGTCTTGTAAATATATTTTCGTGCTTCTAAGAATTATTTTCTCGATATCGTTCTAAATTTAGAGTTCCACAATCGCAGGAATACTTGTAATCTTTGTCTTTCTCATAAATCTTATTGATCGAATGTCAGTTTTGATGCTTGATAATCAGCGGTAGAAATAAACTTTTGCAATTAGTGACACAAACAATTCCATTGATTTGATTACATATTATTTCCTAAAACACAGAATTAAACCGAAACCCATTGCATCAAATTCCTATCAGGCTGATTTTCATTTGATGTCATTGTAAAATATGATCCATTTTTATCCATACTTTTTATCTAGCACCTCTGCCCTGACAAATTCCAGGAAAAAATTATCTAAAGACTTTTGGACTTATTCCTACAGAAAGATTACAAGTGCTATATAATAATATTGCTGTACTTTTCATGTAGGAAGGGTAAAATGAGATGTGGATATTATTTGACAATTTTAAACCACTTAATTAAATTCTAATACATTCGGAAATATTTTGCAAACGCAAAGCAAAACTTATGTCGTGTCAAGTACAGTAAGATACAAATTTGGAGTGCTAATTAGATAAACCGCTCTGCTCTTTGTTATTTTTTATTTTAAATTAGATAAATACTTATACAAATAGGTTATCGTTATTGTACTCTTGAAATCAAACACGACAACAATGTCAATTGATCCCCATCGGGAGCCTCCTTTTCTAGCAAAGAGATTTGATGCGATGGACAGTCTCTAGACTTTTAATCTAAAAGATTTGATCATGTACTAGACTAGTAGAGAGATAAATGAATGATACGTTTATCGATTTTTTACAGTTCCTTTTGGAGGACTGATGATTAAAGTACCAAAATAGCATTCACTCATTTAATTCTTTGTCACAGTACTCATATTATTATTACTGATTACAAATCTATCTGATCTTTCCGATCTTTGATAGTTAAGTCCTATTGAGCTCAAGTTGGCATACTTGTTGGGAAGGTAAGAAGAAATGTTGAAATGGCATTTGAGCCAAATCAGTTAAAACGTTTAGAAGATAAATATCTAGCAGTTTACTGAACACATCGACTGGAATGTAACATGGTTCAAGTAATAGTAACGTTTCGTAAGATTATTCAACTTAACTTGGTACACCGATTTAAGTCCTTTAAAGAAAGATAATAAACACTCTTTGAGCAAAATCGGTTGAGACTTTTTAGAGATATTTTAGTAAATACATTGACCACTTTAACTCACTATTAAGACAAGGATAAATGATTATGCTAAAACGTGACACATTCCAATGTAATGCAAATAAAGTTTAAAAACGGACTTGAGTTTAAAAGCAGCTTATGACAAGAGATATTTGGGATATTTGTAAGTTACCTAAAGAGATATTTAGTTATGTTCATTCGGGTAGGAATTCTAGGAAAATGAGTAAATATATTCAAGGAATACTGGATTATGGTAACATTTAACAGTACAACCTATGTCTAAAAATTTCATCTGGCTTTGAATGAAGTTTCGTATTTAAAAGTATTTACTCCAAACATTTGTCATAACATGGCTAAATTCTAAGTCATCTTTTAGTGAGCCACATTATGCTAGTCTACTTGAGCAAACTGTAAGATAACTTTAACTTATGTAACAAAATTATCGATTATTAATTATCTCTCGCCATTAATTTATTTACTATGAAATGGGATCAAAACTAATATCTGGAAGTTAAAGAGCCTTTATAGATTTATTAAGGTGTTTTTTCATACCTGTTGGGAGAAGTATTACCATTATCATGAAAAATTATCCTCATTTTGAAGCCTTATATTTTTTTACCAATTTAGTCAAAAATGAAAAAATGCAACACTACATATTGATAACATATAATGCATGGCCTTTTCTAACTAATCTGTTACACTTACTTTCACTAAATACAAGTTACTTTTATTTTCGGCTTCGAGCAGACCATCATAATGTACCTCACTAAACTTAACATACATAACTTCATGCAACTCTGCTGGTGTAGAGTATAGAAGCATAAAACTTTTTTTGAAAAAAATCTATTTGTGTGTTCTTGAGTTTCTCATGTATGTGCAAACGATACATTATACGTTGGTAATTCTCAGTGTATTGTGGGGCAAGGGGAGGAAGAGGCATATTTACTGGATGTTGACAGGAGAAAGCCCAAGGCTGCCTTAGTCTCATTTGAGAGAAACATTCATTTTCTATTTCCCCCATGTGTACTGGAGGACCAATATTCCTTTGATTGTGACTTGGTGAAAATTGTTGTGGTATGGGAGAAGAATAATGATGGCTGCCATTCCGAATACTATGGACTCCAGCCAAAGCCATTTGAGTCGCCTGGAAACGTCCCATGTTATTGTCTGGCCACAAAGTTCTAGGTTGTCTTATTTCGTCGTCGAAAGGATTTTGAACAACAACGTTCTCCATCGGTGGATTCCAGTTTCTCCACATTGGAGGGTGAGAAATTCTTGGAGAAGGATGACCCATATTAGTTTGCCTTACGCTTGATTCTCCAGCTTGTTGCATTTTTTGACCCTGAGACATTATTAACCTAGCTCTAAGCCCATCCCAGAACTCAGGGTGGGCTGGTTTCCTCAATGGAGCGTGTTGTTGAACTGGTCGTACATAGGAAACTGGCGGTGGGGGCATTAGTTGAGTAGGCTGTGACTGCTGGATTATATTTCTGCAAGAGCTACGCGTAAGTGGACAAGCATCAGGAGAAAAGGGGACAGTATTATTTCCAAGAGTTGGGGGCATAGTGATCGAGTCATATCTTGCACAAGATCTATACTGTATGTTCCCACACTTTGTTGTCATCATTGAAGTGGTTGGAGTTCTCCAAGGTGGAAATGGAGAGCTTTTATGACTCAATTGTTTTTTCTCTCGTTCAGTTTCAGAAATGTGCTTAAGAGCCAATAATTTCGAGTGGTTCCTACTTCGATTCCTGTCTTGTTTTACGTACTGCTCAAAAAATGGGCTAGCATCTTGGGCCATGACTCCTCCAGATAAAATACGTTGTTTGATTCTATGTGGTATCTCTGCTTTCTGATCCTGGGGTGGTAGATGTTCTTTTTTGGAAATAGAACTCTCTGGCGTTGAGAAAGTTTTAGCTTCTGAAACTCCCTTATTAAAAGTTAGAATGCTTTGGATAGATGAAGGATTAGATAAAGATAACGCTCCCGCTTGTAAGTTGTGGACTAGAGAGTGCGAAGGTGCGACATTAGGTCGTTTACATTGATGCTCATCCATCGCCGACTTTAACAAATTTCTTCTTTTTACCCCACAACTATCCAGTAAATTTGGGGGACTCGCGGAAGAGTCTGATTTTAATGCTCCTCCAAGATTTGAATAAATATTTTTGTCACCGTAAACCAATGTATCATCAAATGGGGCGATTTTTTGAATGGACTTGATTCTCTGTTCCGTATTTGAATGAATGGGTACTTTATCATCATCATCTTTCGCTGTCTCCTTACCAGAACATGGTAACTGACCGTCATTACCAGCATCAGCACCATTCTCTCCAATATCCAACCGTGGAGAAACAGTGTTCTCAACATGGGGATACACTTTGGCAGTTATTATGGTTGAATTTGAACTTTGAGATGTACGATTGAAGAGTGGAGATTGATGTGTACCTTCCATGCAACTTGGTCGACTTTCACGACTTTTGTCTGGAGGTGATGGAGTAGCATTCATGGTATTGTTTACTCGAACGATTGTCTTTTCATAAGGTAAAAAAACATCCTCCACTTTCTCCAGCCTTGATATTGAGACAATTTTTGAAAATTCATTATGTTCAAGAGACTCCGAACTGGACATTTTCACTCCATTCGTGTCTTGCTGTGTTACCTTGTGATGACTATTTGGAAACAAGATGTATGGGGAATAGTTAAGGTGTGAATTAATATCTTCTTGTTGAGAGTGCGTAGTATAGTTTTCAACTGTCTCAAGGTTATCTTTTAGATGAAAAGGTGGTCCACTAAAATCATGATGATGTTTCCGACCCATGAATGAAAAATAATCTGGTAAAGTCGGCAAGTTTTCAGTTTCCCCCGACTGAAAGCATAAATTACTTAAGGTTTGTTCCGGTGGAACTATCATCTTTCGCACTCGGTTATTAGTGCATGCTTGAGCTAAAGTGGTACGTGCAAAGCCGTCATCATCCCGCATTGAGTTTTGAAAGGATAAATCATTGCTTAAATTAGTTTGATAGATTTCTGGTGAAATATTTAAAGAAAATCTAGTGCCTTGAGACTGAGCAAAAGTTGGAGATACACATCTTGTTAAATCCACTCTTTGGCAGTCTACACCTGAATACATTGGATTATATTCAGCCTCTTGACTTTGTTGTACACTTTGAGCAGGATTAATATCCGAGATTTGCTCATTATATTCCAGCGGAAATTGGTTGTTGCCTGCATCATTCAAGCTGCATGATCTTGGAATACCGGTGTAAATATCAACAAGGGTCGTTGGACTTAATGAGAATGCATCCATGTTTGATCCGCTATCAGAAAAGTGGACTTTGACTATATGCTGATTTATACCCTGACGGAAGTCATAGCTTTTCTCACAGTAGGGGCATTCTGAATCATTGCATAAACATACAAAAATGTCAGCAAAAGTTGGAACTAAATACTCTCCTTGACATTGTAACTTATACGAATAACTAATTACAATTGGAAAAATGTGCAAACTTACTTAACAAGCTTTTCTCACAGTAGGGGCATTCTGAATCATTGCATAAGCATACAAAAATGTCAGCAAACGTTGGAACTAAATACTCTCCTTGACATTGTAACTTATAAGAATAACTAATTACAATTGGAAAAATGTGCAAACTTACTTAACTTACCCCCGTTGTCTTCAGAATCAGTGAAACAATGATATTCTAGGCAATGCGCGTAAAATTCCTCTTTCTTTGCGGGCAAAACCTCTAAGCAAAGCCAGCATTGCCTCTTTTGGTGTTTTGCGAGACAGAGATTTGCCAATTTATGAGAGTTGTGTTGAATTTGGCAAACTGAGCAAAATGCCAATTTCTTTTTTAGCTCTGAGATGGATAGATTATGACGCTTTTCGAGACGGCTAATTGGAACTGTGGGAGACTCTAGAGATTGTGAAGTGTTTTCAGGTTGACAAGAGTTATTGAGATATGTTGAGCTTAAAATAGTTTTGGTACACGTGTTTGTATTATTTCCATCAAGCTCATCAGTCCCCACTTCGGCGGGGATGTCCAATGGTTGGACAATAATTGAAGGGGTGGTGGGAGCGGAAATGGTGAGGTTTTCCTCACTACATGCAACTTTTTCAGACATGGAACGAGGTGAATCGTCTAAAAAGATGACTTCTGGACTATGTTTTTCCAATGGTAAGGAATAAATGTTCACGGGTGAATCGTCGTTTTCAAAGTCAGAGTCTGTGTCCTCTTGGGTCGTAGCAACAATTTCCTCATTAACAACTGATGGAGGCTGGAGAAAGTTGCATAAGAGAGCTCCATCTTTTCCATTAGACTCGGCAGCAATCTCTTCAACCGAAGGAATATCTCGGAATTCTGTTGACGTACTTGAACTACCTTCCCCTATACTTTCGATTTGGATCGGTAATTGTAGTTGAGCGCCTTCCTCCCCCAATTTGGAAATTTCATTAGGTTGGATATTGCCTACTTCCTCTCGTGCTTTTTCCATTACTCCTTCAGGAAAATAATCAAATTGTTAGTGTTGGAATGAAGCATTCACTTTGTGCTTTTAGCCTCAATGCATAGCTTATGTAGTTGGACCAAATTCTAGGAACCCAAACCTTTCGAATTAAATTATTCGTAAACATGTCGCGCAAAACGACAAAATAAAATTTGAACCGTTGACATAGGTAACACCATCTCGTTACGCTAAGTTTGTTGTCAACAAATTTTTAGAACTGTAAGTGTTTCGTATTCGTTCGAATTGAGGGTTAAAAACACATTTCTTACGTGTATTTGTTATTCTGCTCCAACAAAAAAAACATTTATCGAAACGACAATTTTAGAAATGTCCGGAAGCTGTTCTTCCATGTGTGATATAACTAATATAGCTTCTATTCGATTACATCAACCCACTTCCTACGGATTTTTGAACTGACTTTAAGTAAAAATCTAGAGATTTTCATCTCATACCAAAAGGTATTTTGCTCGGGGCTATTTTTCAAGATTTTTACTCCTGAATTTGAAATGTGTAGTTTTGTTATTTTCATGATATAAACTCTCTTACCAAAGTCGGATATTAAAATCAATTTGAGTAGTCAATGCAAGAAGAGATAACGATTGACATTTGGCTACCTGAGTGTAACTCATGTTAACAAAATGTGCTGCGTTTTAGCATTTTCATGCTCGTTAAAGTCGGATATTAAAATCAATTTGAGTAATCAACGCAAGAAAAGATAACCATTGACATTTGGCTACCTGAGTGTGACACTCATGTTAACAAAATGTGCTGCGTTTTAGCATTTTCATGCTCGTTTTATTTTGTACAGGGTTTGTCGTCATTAATATAAAATCTCATAAAGAACCCAGCAATTACTGTTGATAAGATACATATCAAAGATAAGCATGAAGTGAAAGCTTGAATTAGCACAAGAAAAGAATGGAAGCTTTCTTCTAAAATATGCATTAGTATCAGCTTTTACATTGGACATAATCTCCGTCCCTCGGCCATTAAATGACGAGTATGTATGTCATGACGTATTTGTACTCCCAAGAATGATTTTCGAAAATAAAATTATCTACATGAACTGGTCCGGATGTCGGAGTAATAACGAAGGAAATGTCGAACGCTCGTGAAGCGAAAAAGCAGAGTACTTTCCAATTTATTTTTGTAATATAATTTGCTACTTTCATACTTGACTTGGTGCTTAAATGCGTGCTCATTTTTTCCTAATTTTGTTAAGAACTCAATTTCAGTCAGAATAAGCGTCGTGCGTAGTTTTTTAGGAAGACTAAATAAAATAAAACTATCTAATGCTAAGAGAGTTTGGAAAGTCTTGCTCAGTGCAATAAAAAGTAATACGTTGGATAGACTTACACATTTTCATGGGTATGGTTCTAAACACGCGAATGGTAAATAGCATAAACTTTCTTCAATGGGCTCTCTCCAGCTTAGGTACATACTAACAAGGGAAATGATGACAAAGTTGTTGCCTCCGATTATTCTTCAAAACTTGCCAGGTTGTATTTTATACTCTCTTTTTGTCTCCTTGACAGCTTGATGAGCAACCGTATTGATCTCGTGTTTTTAGAATCCCATCTCTCTCTCCCTGTCTCCTTCAGTGTTTTCTCGTTTGCTTAGAGACTGTAGCCATGACATGACCATACATGCGGCTTCTGTTTTCAACATGTCTAAAACGAGTGTGCCAATTCGCCCCTTATTTGCAGCCGAGACTACCCAAATTATTAATAATTAAACGAAAGGTATTCACTACATAACAACTACTATATAGATTCCTGAACACTTGATTTCCCTCTTGTCAGGTTTTAAAGGATATGTTTTATTGTAGAAGATTATTTTCCACATTATTTAAGTATTCGGAACATATTAAAAAAAATCGAATTTCGAAAACATTCTGACATCTTACTCCATCAAAAATGAAAAACATCCTTGTCTCATTTTGTCTACATGAATATCTATATATTTTGGGGTTTATTAGAGGACCATACCTTTTCTAAGAAACCAGTGGACTACAGAGCTTATTTTGTTGTCCCGATCCATTGAAGAGAGAATGTTCATGGTTACACATACAAACATAATATCTAAGGTGCAACTGAACAGCTTTGGACTGGTATAATATAGAGTATTAGACACAAGATACGTACGAAGGCAATGAGCCAGATCACAAAGTACTTTCTCTGGGGGTGGCTAGCAGCACCCGCTTTCTCTTCTTATAAAAACCAATCAATGTTTCGGTTGTTAAAGAAGATCGCTTGGTTGTTGTACATCAGTTTAGAGAGCATTTATTGTATGGGATTACTCGAGTGGGACCATAAACTAAGGCTAAGCAACGTGACCGTGCGATGTAACAGACTCAATGCTATATGGATACTTAAGCTTTACATTTCAAACAAAATATGAGAAAGCTAAAGGCTTCAAGCATGTACAGATTATGTTGAGTGCGAGTGACAGGCAACAGCGGAGATCACATTCTTTCTCTCTAAGATAAAACTTGTAGTAATTCCATTAATTCGTCAAAAATCACATCTTGAAGAAACCGTAGATGTATTGTGTACTCTTCCGAGCGAGCCTAGTTTTTTAAAGAATTTTTACGTACCAATAGGGATATTATTTATGAATTACTTATAAAATTACCAAAAGATATATGTTCATATCAGAGCCCGGCAAACTACAGAGCATTTAAACTGTAATTATTTAAATTTCTTTTTCAAACTGTCATTATTCAATTCCGGTTTAAACCCGTACTACATTTACTTTTGTAAAATCAGTGGTTCCTGGCTGCGAAATTTCGTGTGGCTGATGTAACTCGTTAAAACTCTAATCACAATATTGATTAAAATTATTTTTAAATAATGATAATAATGCAAAACTTCTTACCTTCGTGTTGCCTCTTTAAGTTTTGAGCACATCAGGAAATGATACAAACTCAACACGTTGATTCGTGAGCCCATGTTTCTTCACCTTTTTTGAGAGAAAGCAACTGGTGTGGTAAGATTTTGTTAGTACACTCTTGTCAAGAACTGTTATATGAACGCCGCGATTTCTAATGTAGAACTACGCTCTCCCTTGGAACCCTCTTAGGGTATAACCCGGTTGGTAGCACATTTCTCTGCCTCATATTTTGATTTCTGACGGGAAAGATTCCGTTCACGGTAGTTTGCTAACGTGCATCTCAGTACTAGAAGTTTCTCTGTCAGAATAGAAAGCGAAGGGAAAGCTATGATGATTTCCCTACCCGCTCATTAGAGAATGACAGCTAAAAAGAAATGCTACGAAGTACTTGAACATCTTGACTCTACCACGTACGGGTATTTCTACATAAAAACTTCAAGGGATATTGTCAAAACAAGTTTAGGCATAATTTTTAGAAAGAAGCTGGATTTTAAATCTTTAGATGCTTACGTTTGTTAACATTCTTCGCTAATCAAAGGAGTTTCTGCATGTGAGTCTTTTACTAAGCATTAATGAGCATAAAATTTTGAAAACTACATAAATGTCTGTTTACATACGTTCGTCAAATTTTATTTCGTATAGTGGATTGAAGACCTGCTATAATTAAATAGTTGGATATAAACTTCTTTCATTTGATGATTGCTTTCATCTTGGCTGTCGTTCGCTTTTGCATTAGCTCAATTGATAAGATGTTGACATAAAAAGAAAATCGTAAATGATTTCAGGAACGATAATATCAAAACAGGAAAACATAAACTCTTCCGAACAACCTGAAAAATAATTTCTCCTGCGATATTGCTAGATGTTGAGATATTCTGTTAAATGGCAAGTTAGAATTTACGTTTACGTAAGAAAAAAGAACGCCTAACGAACATAACTTGAAAAGAGTTCCCCCTCGGAGCGAAATAGGAAACTTTTTTCAACAAGGTAACGTTTCAGAATCTCTGCTTCACATATTGTTCTCCAGAAAGCGTCCAATGTTGCACTGGTTTCTAACCTACAAATAGGGAAGCGTTTGTTAAATTTTTACTCCAACTTGGATCACTAGTGCTGCTCAAGTAATTCTTCCATTAACAAGCTCCCATCTTCCTAATTATGTATGTCATTGATTGTTCTGAAAATTTTAATAGCTGATGTATTCTTCCAAAAAATAGGCTTAACAGGAACGATTTAACGAAAACACAATTATGCATGGTGTAATAATTTTATTGTTTATTTTACCACGAATATTTGTTTTAAGCGATAATCATTTTGAATTTTCTTGAAACCTAACATTCTACACGAAATGAGTTGAAGATTCAGTGTAACTGAAAGGATATTGGAAACCAGACAGACTCTCAACGGTTAGAGAAAGCTTTCTCTCTTGTTCAGTTTTTTTTTATTGGTAGACTGTAGGTACTCGGCGTTAGTTTTTTTCAGTTTTGTAAAAAATGGTAATGTTTATGTT
>JAANSQ010002809.1:0-11185 GCA_036850885.1 Lepidocyrtinus dapeste
TACCAATTGAGAAACCATATTGCAACGAGGCAGTTTCTCTTTCATCACTTTACCAAAATTTTATGAGGGAATACCAGCCACTTTAATTCCCTGGAATTTTATTCATTATTATGAAAAATATGCGCATTTATATGGATTCAATGAGAAAATCAGACAGCCTAAGTAAGCTTGCTTAAAAATTAAAGTGTTCCCAGCATTATGATAATAAAACATGCGCTTCTGTGAAAACATGAGCTTCCATAATAATAATTTTTGATTGTTCAAGAAAAAAAAACTGAAAAGGCGCTATACTACTCGTTTCTTATCTACTTTCCAGTATCAAATTAAAATTGTGCATGAAGGGTGCACAATATGCACATGGTTTTTTGACATGATTATATTCTAACCAGCTTTTGTCTAGCAAATTGTAGTGATAAAAGCTATCTAACTATGTGAGTCCTTCCAATCTACACCATTTGTTTCTAATGTTTAGCTTATGAATTTCGATGAAGAGATTCTGCGGGAGCTGACAATAATTATTATGGGTGAGCACAGAGCAGAACAAGCAAAAAACGTGCTTGTAATAGGGGACCTATATAACTTTATGAATGAATTTCACTCTGCTTATGTATATTTTAAAAAGCTATTTGGGTAATGGTGTAATCATAATAATAATGTTGTTTGCTTCCTCCTCTCTGTCAGTTTGCTTGTCTTTTAAAACCAACTGAAAACTAGTCGTGTTACACAGCTCCATTTATTCAAACGAGTAAAACACATACCTAAAGGCACTACACACACACACTTGAAGAGACAGAAGACACAAACAAGGAAATAAGTGTGACTCGAGGAATAAAAATTCTCGTTTTGTGAAACCATCGAAAACAATAACACGAAAATATGATTTTACTTTACTGGAAAAAAGCAGCCATACACATTCACAGCAGTCAAGCTCACTTAAGCATGATAAAACTCTTGTGTTCTCAACGACAAGAAAAATGTAGAGAAAAGTAAAGGGCATAGTGTCCTGTATGAGCTATATTCATTTTGAGAAATTGTTTAATATGTCATAAAATATGTAAAGTGTCTTATTATAAAGCTTTCAGTCTTCCTGGCTGTTTTTGTTCCAGCTTACTGGTGTCTGTCCGTAATCGTTAGAAAGTTTTTATGTCTTTTGCATTTATCATTTTGTGAGCGAGTTCCACCAGCCTTCATGAATTATTACGAGCAAAGAGTTTTCAACTTGCCTTTTCAAATTGCGGAACCCATCATCAGGATATATGAGGAATGGAGGAACACGTTCTTCAGCTGCCACCCCAATCACCGTGTACACGTGTTTATGGACCATACCCACCAAAGCTAGTCCTTCATGTAGTAATAATGCCATTTGCACTGGTGACGAATGATCTGTAAAAACAACACACAATCTAGATTTAGTCATAGGGAGACAAGAATTAAGCAATTATCAAAACAAAGTCTGAGGGCATTACGGAACCAAACCAGAAAATTGGAAGAATGATAATGTTTAGCCAGATTATCGCTTGTTTAATGTACACATGTACTTAAACCGATTATTTGCTCGATTGAGACTGAAGACCTACCATTATGTGAATTTATTATAGAGGAAATCGCAAATTGGAACTTGTCAAATCCTTTTTTGATACAATACAGGTAAATACTGAGAATAGAATTAGACTTTATCCATATGCAATTTTAAGTTTGAAAGATTTAACGTATGACAAAGCCTTTCTCGGAAAATAATATGAAAGTACTTAAATTACATAGAGAAAAAATGGTTTCCAAGCTAAAATTGGTACAATCAAACAAGGCCTTTAGCTTAGAGGCTTACTATAATAAGGAGAAATAAATTGTTACTTTGTTTACTGGCACTGCTTAGGCTAAAGCGGATTACGATCAGCGGGGGAAGCAATTAGTTATATCTCATGAAGACAATGTAGATAGTTAGAGAGTTTCACTACGATAAAACATTTCGTAAACTTAATCTTGTGAGATAGTCCAGCGTAGAAATGAACGCGCTAATAATAGAAAGTGGCTGAAAGAGATTAAAGTGGAAGTAGGAAGGAAGACAGGGCAAAGAAAAAAATTAAATGTTTATTTGAAAACGTATAAATTTTATGTGTATATGACATTATTAGGAATGTTTTGCAGGGTAAATGGCAGGGAAGTTGTAAAACTCGTACAAAGTCTTTCTACTAGTGCAAAGGCTTATTTTTCCGTTCTGGCAACAAGCTTATTTCTGGTGGTGGAGGGGATTTTCTTTTATTGTTTTTCGGGGTGTCATCCGCCATCCCTTTCTAGCTTATTTGACGTGTTGCTGATGGTGGAAATAAAGGAGTTCATAACAGTGTCAACGAAAAGCTCTGAAAGGAATGTAAGAGTACATGTTGTTGTTTTAAAGCAAAACATAATTGCTATAATGAGGTCTGCAATAACAAGACAGGAAAATAAANTGAAAGGAATGTAAGAGTACATGTTGTTGTTTTAAAGCAAAACATAATTGCTATAATGAGGTCTGCAATAACAAGACAGGAAAATAAACGGAAAGTTTTCCTGTTGTCGGTCCTTTGCTATTTTTTCTACAAAGATTTCGCTCATTTTGGGGGAATTAAAGAAAGTGCCAGTAAACTGACATAAACCTCGGCTATAGTTTCTTATTTGGGTGTAATTAGTTTTAAAAGAGTTTGCAACTCATTATTTTCTTTTATGAGAGCTAAAAACTTATTCGGGTGAAATAAAAGGGCTTAAGTATTTTAACTAAACACACATGCTAATGTGACAAAAGCCATAAAAAATGTACAAATGTGTAATCTTCAAAAAGTATCCCAGTAAGAAACAATTAGGTGATTGCAGTAGAGTTGTAGAGTGGCTTGGGAAAATGGAATGAAAGTTGTACGGATCATTTCACACGTGAACTTACCGATGACAGTTTTAACGATAACTTTTTCCTCTGATCCATCCCTCTCGAGAACGGTTCCTTTGTAGACTTTAGCAAACGTCCCTTCCATTATAATGCTTTGTAGACGAACTTTGCATCTGAAACAATTATAATGATTTTAAGTTATAAACTAGAAATTGTTCAGAAATTTTAATCAATTATTACACACCTTTCAATGGTCATTTCAGCCAATTTACAAGAATTAGAATCAATCGTTGAATTGGAGATTTCCGTGTAGTGAGCGTTGGGCTGGAAACTAGAGTAGGTGTAGGATCCAGAGCCAAGACAAGGGGAAACAGATGAGTAATGATGTGGTGATTCGGGTCGCACAAAAATACTTCCACCGGATGCTGAGGCTGTGCCAGTTCCTGAGCTGATGGATGTGTCCTTACCAGTTCCACTAGTATCCCTACGAAAGTAAAAGCAAGCCCTATAGTTAAAGATTTTTCCCGATACAAGAACATGAAAAACTTAATGTAAAATTTCATGGGAAATGCTCAAAATTAGCTGATACAACGCACATCATCATTTCATTTGCTTCTGTCAAAGGATGAGTAAACATGAAAATGTTTGACATTGATTATTTGACATGATGATGGTACTACCAGTACAAAACAGAACAATAGTGCAACGATCGAACTTGGAAAAGGGTTAATCAAACGAAAAAGGAAACAATAGAAATATCCAGTATATTTCCGCTGCAATAAACTCTCACAGAAATGTGTAGCTGTTTAATCTAAACAAGTTTGTCAATTACGCATCCATACAAAAATGCAGGATACATGCTTTTCTAACCATGCGAAATATTACGTTTTTGAAAGTAACGGATTTTATTTGAGCTACACATCCAAGCAATTCTTGAACTCAACACAGACAAGCGCCTTTTATATTTTTTGCTTTATCTTATGGCTTTGCGTTATTTTGCAAAGTACAAGTCGATTCGTCTACGTTTTGGCAGTTTTAACGTAATGGAATAAAATGTAAGAAAACAACAAAAGCAGTTAGATATAATGTTTTCCATTTCGTATTTTATTCCATGTCTTCTCTCAGCGACTCCAAATAAATAAGCCGCATCTTTGTCTCTGATGTTTGTTAGTGTGCATTTCTACTCATTCGTCCCCAACTGTGCGGATCGTGTCGCGTGTAATAGCAATAATATTAAAGAATCAGAGTAAAAGTATGCAAGTTAAAAAAAACTTTGATGAAAAGTATTGCCATTTCTTAAAGATTTTTTTGGTTGAAGCACTTCGTGAGTAGCTTGCTGTGCCAAATGAGACTTGAGCAAAATTACTATTGCTTTATTATCTCCATTAGTTTTCTTCCACTGAGTCTACATGGTCTCAGTTTTTACTCTGATTTTGGGTATTTTTCGTCCATCACAACTACAACCAGGAAATATCGTCGGCATTGCGATCGCCAACATAGTTTTCAAGAACAATTTTGAAATCGCAATGCATATTTTCATGACTATATCATAATATGAACCAAGCGAAAGAGAATGTAGCAGCACGTTATTACCACTCGGAAAAGGCTTGGCCATTCCACAAAATTTATTTCTTTAGCGATCCAGTCATTAGCCAATTTTCTCCTCTTGAGAAAATAATGCGCGTTACTTTATCCACCAAAAAGTTGCTCTTTAAGAAGCATTTCGGCTCGGACTGAAGCGAAAATTACATGGTTAAAACCATGCCTAGAAAGCATTAGCCCATTATTCGCTTTTCATTATTGTAGACAAACTCATTCGCACAAAAAGTCATTGAATCGGAAGATAAAGTGTTGTTTATGCCTCATTCCTTAGCAAACTCTCGGCCAACGTACTCTCGCATTTCTACAATATTTCTGTCATCACGAGCCCATTTTTATACTTTAGAAATAATAGTTACAGCTTTTTAGTTCCGTTCAATGCGGAATGGTTTTGTTTGCCAGGTGAAATGAGGCGCTACAATTTATCGGAAAAATGTTCCCTACGAATAAAATATTTTCTTTGTTACATTTCTCTCACTAAACTTCTTCCCATTACGTTACCAAAATGCATTCTTCACGTTGACAAGAATTTATTTGAACATTTTTGCATTCTCTACGATTCCATTTATTCGGGTTAAACAATGCCTAAATCAAGCCTTCATACTATGTATGCTGGTAGCAGCACAGTCAATTCTCCTTTTCTCGCCTTCTTCACCCGTCAAAAGAAAATCAAGTGCACGACACTAATTTTACTAAATAATCAGAATGAAAGTAAAATGAAGTAAGAAATGTGACGTTATTGTTCTCTCTGAATGAACTTGGATTTTATACGCTGCATTTCTTCTTTATCGCTACCAGCTTGTGGAGAACAAGTTCAAGGTAAAACCGAGCACTCTTTTGCTAATCTAAATCAAGCTTTTCCCAAGAAAGTTTTTGTTCGTAAGTCTTTCTTTAGACACATACTGCAGTTTTTTCTATGAATCGGGTTCTGGTGCAGTGTTGTTGATTGTAAGAAGTATACATATGCAAGGAAAATCAGTTGATACATATTCTCTCGGTTTTTGCCATCTGTTACCATCAAAAGAGCTGACAAAGTGTTTGATGAAAAGGAATAATATTGTAACGCACAAAATGCACTCACTGCACCATATTAAACTTGTTCTGGACGAATGCTCGTAAAAAATACGACGCGTTGGTGGCAATAAACACCATAGAAACTTTATGACTAGCAAAACTACAAGTGAAAACGTGAGATGAGGATTTCTCTGAGGAATCGAGAATAATAAACGAAAGCCAAGTCTGTACAAAAAATAATATCATTGTATCCATAATCCGCAAAGTACATAAGTGCCAAGGGAAAATAGAAGATGAAATGAGTAAAAAAAACTTTTCCTTTGGTAGTGTTCAACCCATCTAAGATGTGGGAAAAGAATAATTCTAGGATATTTAGGTAGACAACAACGAAATAAAACTTACACGTGTAGGAAGCCCCGGGATTCCGCCGTGCGATTTCCTTTTCTGGCTCGGATGTAAGCCGCAGCCAGGACGGCAACAAGAATGACCATAAGACCCAGAGTGCATCCTCCAATAATGTATATGATGGACGAGACATCCGGGCTCGTATCTTGAGTTGTTGAGATCATGATCACTTCGTCTGTCAAGCCAATCTTGGCATTCACCCCATTCTTGGAGACGCCAGCCAAACCACCTTTACCATTTTGACGCGAATTACTTCCAGAATTACTCTTATGATGAGTGGTATGGTGTTGGTTTGCTGACTGTGTGTGGCCTCGATGATGATTATTTGCTCCGCCGACAACAACCCCAGCGTTGTTGTTGCCACTGGGAGGAAGAACTGGCATCTTGTCTGAACAAGGGAGGAAGCAAGCATAAAAACACACAATAAAGTTTAATTGGCCAAAGATTGACAGGCATTGTTACGCTAATTTTCCCATTATGCTCAGCCATAAAATCGCTCATATAACTTGTTTGCTTCACATCTCAAATAGTATGCAATCTTTTCTCCTACGCCCAAAAACAATATAAAGTTTATGTATAGTAAAAGACCACCATTGATAATAAGGCAGATTTTCTACAGACAAATTTCACTTCATTATAAATTGCCTATTTCAATAACATTCATTGTTCAACTTCTCTAAATTGCTTGCTGTTAAACAATTGAAACAATTACTTTAGACACGTTTATGCAAATTAAGTTTGCCTTAGAAATACATGCTCGTTAATTTTTTGTTCCATACCTGCATGTCCTTCTAAGCAAACTTTCTTCCTTTTGAGAACGATGGTAGTGACCTCATTAACCCTGAACTTGGGATCAGCCGTGACATTGATTGTAAGCTCCACCAACACTTCATCGCTTCGTTTTCCGGAACACAGGAGATACACCGAAAAGGTTTCCGTTTCTGTAGGGACTGTACCGTTCCATGGAATGTCCAGTACAGGTTTCTCCATGGTTATAGGGTCCGATATATCAACTGAAGCGGAGTAGGGGAGCTAAGAAAAAGTTAAATATTAAACACTTGTTACTCACATTAGAATGTGATAAGAATATTTTTATCAGACTTTACATGTTTTAAGTAAAAACATGGTTTTAATGTGACACTGATGTTTAGCGAGGGGGTGGGGTGTTGCACAAAATTCAAGTATGCACCTCATAAGTATCGCTTATTCATCGTTTCCGCTGCATGCATAATTAGAATACTACCTGGTTGCAACTATTTTAATCACAACTTCTAAAAAAGTGAAAGCAGGGAGGTATGTAGTATACAATCACCAATGACAAAGTTCTTCGGTTTATGTGTAAAATAGCTTAAAGCACCTAACCAACGTGAATCTACCTCACAGAAAATGTAAAATTTTGATGTAAAAGGAAACATCAGATCTTTATCCAGTACATTAATAACCCCAACCCTCCTTATTATTTGACATTATCATGCAATACAGCACATTTCAGCCTTATGGAGATTTGACATTGGTGAAAAACTACCCAAATTAGTAGTATTTTCTTTAGACTTTAAATTATTGTTTTACTCACTCTGGAAAAGTTTATGAAAAATATGAATTCACTCTCTCTCCAGTCTTGATGGCGACGGTAATGTGCCACACACAGAATGCCTGTTAGTTTAGCTTTGCTTTTGTTTCATCATTAGCCATTAGTAATGCATTAATAAGCTACATTTTAGCAACACCAAAAGAGCAACTCTCGCTCTTCTGTCGATCCAGGGAAAAAAGAATGAAGAAAAAATACGCCACTTTTTAAGGAATGAAATATGGCGTTACTTAAATTTAACACAACGTCGCTGATGAATACGCTGCTGTTAGCTTGCTAAAGACGAAAATGAAAAAGAAAGACCCCTGCTGCTAATGCTCTCTATAATTAGACACAAGTTTGTATACGCTCCTCCATTATCTCCGCTTTTTTGGCCATTACTTTCTGTCAAAACTTTTGCACAAGATGAAATGCTCTTACAAATACTTTCTTTAGTGATGTGGTGTGGTAGAAAAAAATAGGTACGATAAGAAAGTTAATATAAAGTAGCTTCATGTGTACATCATTCAAAAAAAACCATGTTAATGGCAGTTCCGAAGCCACAGAGTAAAAGACTAAAATTATAAGTTGCTTGTTTCAGTCAATCTTCTCCAAAGTATAAATTAGGGCTACGAAGTAGGTATAAACTTTTACCACCATACGTAACTTGAGCTAAGGCCATCACTTCCCGCTATGGTTCATTTGACTTACGTAGCTCCAGCGACGTCGTCTATAAACATAAACTTTTACAGTTTCTTCAGTAGAATGTAATTTAGATTTATGTCCGTATTTTAAAAATAAAGTAGACATATCAAATGGTAGAAATTGTATCTGGAAATGGAGACGGATAACTGCGAGATGAAGATAGATAATGCGCACCTGATCGGCCATGAAATACGTTTTATTAACTCTGGCTTTCCTCTCATTCCTCATTGGAACCACTACAATATTTGTAATAGAATCTTTTCCTAATTTAATTCGATAGACTGCGGAGTAATTACTCATATTCTATAAGACTACTAGCAAAACTAAATATTATTACTGCACTGCTTCGTATATGATATCAAACTCAACTCGGAATAGAATTTATATTAATGATAAGTCCTCCCATTTTAGGGCAGCTTATTAAAATCCTCTGGAGCCATATGTCAAGTGGTAACGAATGCAAAAAAGCGCGCTTTCATCTTCCAAGTCGGTATCATCTATATGCAAACGTATCGTACATTAAATCAAAGTAGCGTTCAAAAGAAGATTAAGCTTTTCAATCTTTTCATTATCTATTTGAAGAGGAGTCTTATTGTGCTTCATACTCATCCCAAACAATTGTGCTTGGCTTTCTCACAGTCTGGAAGAACTTCATTCTCATGCCCCTATCAATCAAACATGATAACTTGGTATAATCATATCTCATACCTGCCCGCGCATTTTCTTTCTTTAATCACCCAACGTCTTACCTTCTTTGATAAACACGTTTCGAGGTAATGCAAGGCAACAGGATCGAATATCATATTAGTTCAAGCTCGTTCAGTATCAAATGGCAAATTGAAGTAATGGAGGTGGCGGAGTATGCGAACCTATCTGTAGAACCGTGTGCGAGGTGGAGATCTTTAAAACACCTTATTTTAACAAAAGAATTAGTCTCTTTCACGCACAAAAATCTCCCATAACGTTTCTCCTCCTTTCCCATAAAAAATCTAACCACAAGCCTCAACATCAAGACATTAATAAAAACGCCTGCAGAGAGGAATTTCCGTCTTGGTGTCTAACAAGCTAAGCTTTGAAACGCTGGATAAAATAAAGAATTGCCTTCATACAAATAAAAATTGCAAGTCATTATAAGACTTGGAAGGAATCACAGCTTGAGTTTTGATGAGACAGAAAACAACGTGCAGAATGTCGTAATGAGACTCACTAATGCTTTTTAATTATCTCGCAAGCATAAAATATCTCCGCCTACTTGTTCCCATATAGCTCAGTCACGAAAAATCACAACCGATTATATCATCTTCCTTTACTTTTTAGCCTGGGACAAATACAAAAAAATAAAACGTTTTTCAGCTTACACTCCTACCATTTTAATTTAGAAATAACATTATTTCACTATCTCTATTTGCATCTCTTCCTCATTGTTTAACTTTTAAAGCCTAACATTTCTTGAGAGATGCATACGTTCAAAAAAATGTCTTCAGCCAAATCTTCCCGTCACCTTCACCATCTTCATAATTGAATAAAAAGGATGAGAAACAGATCAAGATAAATTTCTTGTTGAGCTTCCTTTGGCGCTGATACTTTTACAAACTTTGAGTTGCGTCTTTTTACTCACAACAAGCCATTTATTACTTCGTTAGTGAGGATGAGTCGTCAAGTCAAAGCCACTCAATTTCCTAATATTCATCAGCGTTCCTATAGAACAGCAATTTCAAATAAGGGAAACCTCATAATTAATGAGTCGTCAAGTCAAAGCCACTCAATTTCCTAATATTCATCAGCGTTCCTATAGTAAGAATCTTTCAGTTTTGTATACATCTGCCCAACAAGGAAGCGTTAGGTGACTGTAAGTAAACAACCGTGTAAATACCTGAACCAAAGAGATCTCTTTTGAATACCTGAGGCAATCTGTCTTGCATCTCCCTAAAAACTCATTCCCTCTAGCTATACAACAAGCAATGAATAATGTAATGTAGGTACACAACATCATCATCATTTGAAGTAATGTGACTTCTTTCAATATTTAGTGTTTCTTGACACCTCTAGTTTTACGCATACTTGAAACACTGCCAACTTTTTATCAAAATATGATGCGAGTCGACGGAGCAAAAAAATACTCTGACTTTGAAAGTTACTTATGTATAGATCATCTACACTTTATACACTGCGTTGAAAATACAACAAACTTTCTTTTATGGAATGGGAGAATGGAATCGGAATTCCGGAAATTTATCCTCTGCCCTCTTTCTTTAGTCATCTGAAGATGCAAAAAATAACAAGAGCTAAAAGTTACAGGCGACGACTGAAATGCCCGGATAAAAAATTCGAAACCGATGATGACTGTGACATTAATAATAACATTCATGGTGTTTCCACATAAACATTCCTTTTATCGTCTTGATGCCCTTTTCCTGGAAAAAGTTTTACTATCTTTTGATCTATATGCAAACGAGCCAAGCGTTTCCAAAACTTTTACAACTTTTCACGTTTCACCAACTCAAAATAACGGAAAATACGGCAATTCACGAAACATTTATGCTTTGGATGATTGTAAAAGTTTCAATATTTGCCATTTTCATGCATAAAGTCTTAAGAGTTTGTTTGGAGTGTTTGAAGAGTAGTGAATGAAATGATGATGTTGGTGATCGGCTTGATGTTGTCTTTAGGATTTTCAACTACAGTGAAACGGTTAGATGAATGAGTGCATGCATGCAATTTGCATAAATACAATCATTACGAACAAAGTCAAACAAGAAGCTGCAACTTTGATGACTTTAGCGTTTAAACGATTTGAAAAATTGAGACATCATGAATCTCTTTTTGTGTCTTTTATCGCTTTTTAGAGAATTTAGTTGGAAAGACACTTGTAGAAATTGAAATTATGCTACTCCTGCAGATATTTAGGGACTACAAGTTTTTCATTTTATATACGAACACTCAATGCTTGCCTTTCAGCCATAAAATGTTTAGCAGTAATTTTATTTAGCCTTTATGCGTCTTAAAAGCTTTCTGAATTTTGCCTTTCTAGCGTCTAT